>CAAKHC010001662.1:1092-25160 GCA_901007825.1 Macroramphosus scolopax | reverse complement strand
TAAAGCTCTAATTAAATTTACTGTAACTTAATACACTAATGTATTTTTCTTGTCATCCGACAGCAGTGCGACCCCCTTCGCATGCCCTCACCCCTCCACCACACACACACACGCGCACACACACACACACACACACACACACACACACACACCCGTAACTCCATTTACAAGGTTAGAGTAACAATCTCTTAGTAATGTAAACATCCCGTCCGCACAATCACTTCCTGCTTCTGTCCTATGACTAAATTAACTAGAGGTTTGCCTTTGTGATTTCAGCAGTTTTCCAGTGTGGGAGGCACAAAGGAACCTCGCAGCACACCCGTATCAACGTCACGCACAGCTTCTTTCACCCCCCCAAAAAACAAGCTGTTGATACTACCCTGAGCCACATGCACTGTACGTGGTGTAGCATTTCAAATCTGGAATAATAAATAAACCAGAAGGACAGAGTGCACCTCCAAAAGACCCCCCCCCCGGTATCATTCATTTATAGATATATAAATACAATAGATAGATAGATAGATAGATAGATAGATAGATAGATAGATAGATAGATAGATAGATAGATAGATAGATAGATAGATAGATGGTTGAGTTTTGTTTATGCTCGTGCAACATGACATAAGATAACATGTAAGTGTGTACTGCAGCGTTAACGGCTGAAGTCGTAAACACTGCGGTGTTCCGTGAAAAAGCCAGACAGTCAGACTGAATAATTATTGTTTTTACGATTGATAATGAGTTCATATAAGTTATGCAAGAGGTGGTGGTCTGTCGCTGGGTTCAGAAAACATGCAACCTGACAACAAGAGGTCTGTGGCTGTTTGCACCACAGGTATTGGAGAGCGTCGACCCACATGCCCTCTGCCTTCTGTTTTATGATGTATTACATAGATACCGAATACTCATCTGACCCAAAAAGAGCCTCTCTGCATCGATGACGGTGTTGGGTGTACCTGGTCCAACTTTATCTTTACTTGTGAGTCACTCATGTGACTCAGTGAGTGAAATACCTTCCTGTCCATTGGCATCCTCTGTGGTTTTTTCACCGGTACACCCTCACACCTCTGACATTGTGTCGGGCAAAACCTTTACAGTCTTATTGGGAGACGTTAGAAACAGAATATGTGCATCAGACAGTTTCTAAGAGTAAATAATTCTAAACTTGTTTCAGACTCGCTGTGCTTATGATGTCCCATGTATGAGGATGGTATGTTTTTTATTTCAGTCTGAAGAAGGGAGCATGAGGTTTGGAAAGGGAGGGAGGAAGGGTGGGAAAGTGACAGAGTGGAGGAGTTTGACCTGCAGGAGGAACAACTACTCAAACAGAGGAAGGAAGGGTTGGACAGGCTGTGACAGCCAGGGAATTATTGGTGAATGGGGATGGTAGGAGAAGAAATGTTGTAGCCTGGAAACACCGGCTTCCCTGCGGACCCCGCGTATGGCCGCTCCACTAGAGATGACCAAACAAAATACACCTGAATACACAGATTTACACGCAGCTCTGGCCAGGGCTTCTGAGACGGAATATCCAACACACTGCCGACTGACATCACTACAGCTGGTGGGAATTTAGCAGAGCTGGGCCGAAGGCCGCCTCTCATCAACTCACTCCCCTACATACAAACACACACACACACACACACACACAACTCGCAGTGTGAGTTTCTTCTTTAACCCTCCAAAGTTGAGACGATTATAACATCTCCAAGCTTGTCGATTTGATGGGGCAGAATCGATAAGATCGTCCGTGCCTGAAGACGACGGTGCAGCATGTTCTTAAGATCTGCAGCTTGTGTGCTATGTTGTTAAATTCAGAATCAACTGTGTATCAAACCCTCCCCACCACACGCACCATCATCCCTGTGAATGCACGTCCTTCTGTCACGTCGCTGATGCAACACGTGGCGTCCTGCACTCCTCATTTGTTCAACGCTAAAATCCTTCAGTGAACACGTTGGCAGTGCACTTGTGCTTCGTTTATGAACAAACTTTATTCCTCTGTCAGTCAGACGTTTTCCACTGCAGGGTTGGATGGTTATAATGAGAGTTCCAGCATCCAGCTCTTTTTTTAGGACAGGAGTCTGTTATTGCGCTGGAGGTATAGCAAGGCCTTTGGGGTGGTGGATTATTCCACAGACCTGCTCCCTGGGTTTTTATGGGTCTGAACATTGTCTTCCCTTCGCCCTCTCTCTGCTCTCCCCCTCCGGTGATCACAAAGTGCAGCCATCTGTAAATGAATGTGCTATCTGCTTAAACTGTCATCTCGCCGATATCAGGTGAACCCAAGTTCACGTATCTGCGTCAGGAATTAGGTAAACAGATCAGATGTCTCGAGGTATCCCTCTTTCTAAGAATCCCTGGATTGGATTTGTTCACTCATGCCTCACTGATGTGTGCTTACAACGGAAAGTGTCAAGCTACAGTTTCCAAGTATACGTCCTTTGTGCTCAATGTACCAGGAAGCTTCTTCCCTCGTCAATATCCACAATATGAATTTATATGTGCACGTTTATGACTGGTAGAGTATGTATGTCTGTAGGTGTGTGTATACATATGTCTGCAGTTAGGTGGGTAGGGGTATGTATGCATATAGTAGTTATGTGAGAATGCAAGTATGTGTATGTATGGAGGTGGGTGGTGTACTGTATGCATGAACATGGATGATGGAGGTGGGTGGTGTACTGTATGTATGAACATGGATGATGGAGGTGGGTGGTGTACTGTATGTATGAACATGGATGATGGAGGTGGGTGGTGTACTGTATGCATGAACATGGATGATGGAGGTGGGTGGTGTACTGTATGCATGAACATGGATGATGGATGTGAAAAAATGTATATATTTCTAAGTTCAATAATTTATCTGACAGGTGTAAATATAAGTGCAAATAAGTGTGCAGTGTTTTTACTTTTTTTATATATATACATATATATAAAAAATGTGCACTGTGTGTATGATGTGAATGACAATAAAGTTTTGAAACTGAACTGAAACTGAGCTTCTTCCCTCGTCAATATATTCCCAGGGGGTTCACTTATCTTCCCCATTGACAGGAGGTAGAAGTGTAGGTCACAACACAATCAGCTGGCCCCTCTACATTCCTTCACTGCACAGGTGTAGTTTTCAAGAGGTTTTGTAGTGACCTCTTAGTGGCAGTGACAACGGAGATCAACGCCTCCTTCCTCCATCTCAATCCAAGGACCTCAAGTATCAAAGCTCTGGACTGAAGACCTGCCTGCGCTGGAGCAACTGTTGGAGGAAGCCATCGAGCATGTTGCACACAGTCATGCTGAAAACATCTTGACTTTACAAAACAACTGCCAGCTCGGCAACATCCTAATACCTGTCGATGGTGTGAACCACATATTGCAACGCCCCCGGAACTGCAACATTCGTTCTGGAACTGTTTGAACCTTTAAGGGATGTCTTGTGTACCCTTCAGGTTATTCTTTTATTTGACGGATTCTGACACAGTTAATATTATTAGCTAGTCCAAGCTCAGTTGGACGCCCACTGCCAAAGAAAACGGTTGAAGGATATCTAGCGCTGCTCTCGCGAAGCTCTCCAAAGTCTTAATAATGACTGTCATCAGTTTGATTTGTATTTGTTCTTTGAAAGAACAGAACAAATCCAAAACAGTCTGTGGAGATTGACCCAAATTAGGAACCATATGGTAGTTTATCTAAGACTCTGCTTGGATTCTGAACACTCCTTTTAGTAATCCGTCTCTCGCAGGTCCCAGAAGTCCCGGTGTCAGATGAATTCATTGAAAACACCTAACTCACACTCATCAGGCCTCCACCTACAGACGAACACTGGAGGCTCAATGTAAATCAAATAGAGCTAAAGCAGCAGGTCAGCAAGGAAGTTACAGTATCGCCTCAACAATCCCTCCAGCAGGCGTGGTCAGAACATTCACAAAGGATGAACATGAAACCAGCAGGCCTCTGAAACAGCCTTTGAAATCCTTCCAGCTGCCTTGTTGTTGCCGATGGCCATCAGACACGGTGCAACAAAAGCCTTGCTTCTGTGTTTCCTTGCAGGAAATAGCACCTGCTGGTTCTCATTTAAGATGTCATTCACTTGCTAGATTGAAAGCCAAACACACCCCATTACTTGAGTTTATTTTGGAAATGCCTCTGGGAGCTTGACCCCGAGTTCCTCCAGCTAAGTTCCGATTGGTTGGCCCCTTTTGTCGAGATGAACGAATAGGTTGTCTGGATGCTACCGCGGTCTATCTATCACTTCATCTGAACAAGCAGGGACCCCATTCATACGCCCTGTTATCGGTAATGGTATATCATGGAAGGTCAAAGGCCATGACCTCTGCTCGCAGTTATTCAAGAGGCCTTAGAGACATTAGAGTCAGCACTAAAGAGCAGCTGTAACATCAAAGATACATAAAAAAGACTGAAGTAGCTTCCTTGAGTTTGTTAATGTTATTGTATACAAACACAACTGTACATTTACACATCCGGTTTATTACCTTCAAATCTATGTTCTGCCTTTTATAATGGGAAATACATTCTTCTTGTTTGTATATGGAAATGGCCTTTTAAACAAATCAATGATTGAGCAAAGCCCCCCGGGACTGTCGAGCAGTTACACTTCCTCTCTGTTATATTTTCCGCCAGCAGACTGGACGCAGTGTAACAGAACTCTGGGCTCCATGTCTCCATGTCTCTGGGCTCTCTGGGCTCCATGTCTCCATGTCTCTGGGCTCTCTGGGCTCTCTGGGCTCCATGTCTCCATGTCTCTGGGCTCCGTGTGCCTCTACAGAACTCCGGCGTAGGAGTTAAATATAGTGTCTGAAGTACTTTGGGTTCCTATAAATAACGTGATTTTGAAAATAACTAATCATATGCTACAAAGCGACGCTACATTTTTCCAAAGGGTTTTGCACCTTCGGGCACAGACAGAAGTACCGACATTCTTCAGTCAAGTAGAAGTGCAGATACGTTTGTAGAAAAGACCGGAGAAGTGGTGACTCAACGTCTTAGCTCCAGTAAAAGGTAAAAACTTCTGGCTCTGAAATATCCCTTGGCATTTTTTGTGCAACACTAACTGTACTTCATGTCGGGGTTCCCTCTCTGGTCTGTCTCGGTCTTGATGTTGGGAAGGTGGAAAAAGGATGCAAAGAAAAAGAGAAGAAGAAATAGATGCATCAAACTACAGTAACAAACCTGTTTGAAGGAGTAGGAAGTCATCTTTAAAACGTGGGGAACAAAATAACAATGTTGCCAGAATAATAAATTCAGGTAAAGTATTTATACTAATGCTCCACGTCTATATATGTTGTATCTGATAGAACAGGCTGGCATCTCATTGTCATGTTGTACAAAGTGAGACTCTCCTCATTTTCTGCTGGATGTACCAGCATGCAGTTACTTCATCCTGCAGGAAGGACAAGTCGAGGGAGTTTAGATATGAATATCCTCTGGAAACCAAGCATGTCAACAACTATCTATCTAGATAGTATAAACCACATGAAAGCAACTTTCTGAGTTGTCCATCTCTATAAAGACAAAAGTGACCAACCCCAAATATTCATTTAACAACAAAGTTGACAATTGAGACATGCTATTGAAGCTTGAGCAAGGATCACCAAGTCGGAAGGAAGTTGATGAATTGTTTCTAGACTAACGTTGTGATCTGACTGACTGAGGTGGTATAAACTAAGTATTACTTCATAAATTAAAATATAAATTGACCCCTGCTTTTGTCCTCTCAGCTGTTGTTGTTCTAAGACCTTGCTGGAGTGCAAAACCTGTTGCTCGGCAACAGCTCATTGATGTTACCCCGGGAAGACTTGCAGTCAGACTCGGCAGTAATCCCATATAACCCTCTTCCTTACTTCCTTTCAGATCTAGTTATCTTACCGGCTTTATAACTTGATTCCACCTTATATGAGAAAATAATCCTGTTTTTAAATTCATTAGCACCTGGAAGTTCTTCTGACTGAGACCTTGTTGCTGCTGTTGTTCTGTAGTCCTGAAGAACATTACACGACATGACAAACATCGTGGTCAGTTCAAGGTCCACTGGCGTATGTAGCGCGCAGCGGCCGCATCACAGCCAGATAAAAGTCACTTGTAATTCCGAATGTGAACCATCAAGATGTGAATGCAGCTTCAGAGTTACAGTCGACATGAGTTAAATGATCCGAGTGTACACATGTGCAACAGATCTGCTCTCGTCTTCCTTCGGCAGGAAGAAGTGAATTTGATCAGGAGAGAACAGGGAGATACTTACATCACTGGAAAATGAGTGGGGGGTGAGGCTGTTTTACAAGGTCATAATTTCATAAACAGACAAGATAATCCTTCACATAAGGTAATCAGGTCACAAACTAAACATACAGTGCAGCAAGAGGAATGTCAGATAAACACAGGTGGTTTCCTCTCCAACTTTCCAGCTGGACAGGGGAACGACTCCCTGCAGAAGGTTCGACGTTTTCTTGCAAAACATGTGATAACATGTAATTAAACTAAGTAGGGAAAATAGTCCCACCCATGTTGATATTTGTTGTCTGTAGTGCAGCTTGCAGTTTAACACTCCTGGTGTGTCTCTGCAAAAATGATAGTAAAATAATTGCTCGGCTTTTAAAATATGATTTTGAATTACACCGAGCAGGGCACGCAGTGTCTCTCAACGTGGGAATCAAAACAATGGAGCTCTGAAATAAGAGACGGCTTTGCTTACTCGTTGCCATAGAATCAGAGGAAGCAGCCTCCGCAAAGCAGGAGACCCCGGTGGCACGAACACAGGCAGAGTCACTGGCTGTTCGGGATGATCGTCGGTTAAGTAATAATAAGAAGCTTATTATCTCGTTGCTGCATGTATTTCCTTCTTTCCACAATGTCTTTTCAAGGATCCCGGTCTACATCCTGTGAATGACTTCTGCAGAGGCTGAAATATCCAACCTACTTCCTTTCCATTACAACATAAACTGAACAAGTCTCCAGAGACTCGCATAGCAATTGGTTAAACTTTTTTTCTGGCAGGTAAACGTATCGGAATAAGGAGTGGAACATTGGTTGATTAAAGTCATATCCAGTGTTCTTGTTTGGTGACCAGATGGGCAGCTGGGCAATAACACCATTGAATCCTTGTGATGGGCCGTACATCCGTGAATATATATCATTACGTGGATTGATACCAGAGAGTTGTGAGTACCGTTAGAGTTCTAAGTAACGCTACAACATATCATTCCAGCTACCGCCAGTTTGCAGTTCTTCATAATTAGGAGAAAAAGAACAGATGGATCTTATTATTACGTTTGTGTGGTAAATGGCTCGCTGCCTCTGCACAACATCAGTCACTGGAGACTAAATGGAGTGAAGTGACAAATGGAAAGCAAAAAAAAATCCATGGTGAAAACATCCAATGATTTGGTAATATCACAAATATCACAAAACTCTTTTCATTCTGATACTTTTACCTGAACAATAGTTGATGTGATGGCATCACTTACTGGGATGGAATCAGTGGAGTTTATTCCCGTCACTGCCGAGGTGAAATATATAAATATAACACGTCAAAACACTTTTTCTGATGCAATACAACGTTCGTGCACTACGAATAAATACAGGTTGAAAATGAGTTTAAGCGGAAACATGGAAAGCTGACAAGACTCGGGAATGATTTTCAGGGGGTCGAGTGTTCCCAGGGTTCTTTGTTCCCCAGATCCTTTTAGCACATAACAGGTCAGAGATGAGGTTTTAGAACAGTGTGAATCCTGGAACATTTTCAATAGACGTGTTATGAATTACATAGAGAGAGTACATGTGGCCATATTTGTATTTTTCACTAGAATGTATCATAAGACAATGCTTGTATTTCCATGCATGTGTATTAAAGTAAAGTGTTGTAACTGTTAAGTGCAAAATCGTAATCCAAGGCCAGAGATAGAGACATTTTGGCCCTGAAGGTTTTCTCATTTGTCTCCTGTAGCTGCGAGTTTAGGATGTTAAACCCTGCAAGCGAACGTGGTGGTTATATTTTTTCATGTTAGAAAAAAAGGAATGATTTTGTCAAGCTTAATTGGGCCTTAAAAAATATTGCACATTCTGGAGCATAACCAGCAAACATGTCTTAGATCACTGAGAGCCAGTCGGGTCTTAGGTGTACCTGACTTTTAGTATCAAATAAGTAAGTATCAAAGTTTTACAATTTGATACTTACTCTCTTACCAAAACAATAAAAATCTCCTGTAACACTAGATTTCTGAACTATTGAAAGGATACTGAGAAGATAACTGGGCTGCAACTGGCAGTGGTTTGTGATTGTTTAGTTACACAGACCTCAGTTCTCGCTCCAAGGAAATTAGAGGGAGTCCGAAACTTTCTGATTAAAACAAAGCCCTGGCCAGGACTGCAGGTCTTACATCATCACGGTGTTCCACAGCGGAGGAGCGTTCGGAGGGATTCGGATGGATTTAAAAGTATGTAATCTAAACTCAGATTCACATCGTTGGCAAGGCACGGATGATTAGCATGTGTTTCATTATCTCATGTTGTGGTCTCCAGTGATCCGTTCCCTTTACAATCAGGTGGCGTCAACCAGAACAAACATGATGGTAATTGAACAACAGCTAAAATGTCCTCATCTTACATTAACAATGCTGCGTACGTTAAGAAGATTGTTCTGTAGTGAATTAGTGGAAAGGTAAGTTACACCTTTTCTATTAAGCTATTTATGTGTCTATGTAGAAAATGACAGCCGCGATCAGAATGTGTCATTCTTACGTATGTTGACATTTCATTGTCAGCTGGTACCATATTATCATTCAACAACGTATTTCAAACTGAATGCAGCCCAGTCGGACTAATGCAGGCACACAAGTGTACATTATCACCAATAGCAACTTAAAAACAGCTAAAAAGGAAGCCTTGTCATTCATTAGTGTGCTAAAAGTAAATTCCTTTATCATCACATGTACCCTTCTAAACATCATAACACGTTCCGCTGAGATCGAGTCAAATTGAAATAAAAAAAACAAAAAAACAAAGCCACAAACACACAATAACACAGGTTTCTTGGATGTGTTCCCAGAATCTGTTATCAGGCTCCCAGTTTTCACACCCTTCAGCTCCAGCAGGCCAGGCCCTGTCACTCGCCATCTTGTCCTGAGTGCTGAGAGGCCCGTGCCTCTGGTTTCCAAAATAAGTCATCAACAGGAGCCTCTCTGTGGGAAGAGACAAAAGGAGGCTGATAGACGCCCAGAGCTCTCACATTATGGCCTCCAAACAGCTGAAGACAACCGCAACAGGCTGAAGCTCTGCTGGACTCTCGCATTTGAATGAGGATATTGGACTCTTAAAGCGCTTCTAGCCATGAAAAAGCCTTTAAGTACTTAGCATTAGGCCAAAACAAGTACAGTTCATTCTGTTCCCGAAAATTCCTCCATCCCCACAATACATGTGCACACACCTCCTCCTATTCATGTCATTACATGTGCAGTAAACTGATAATACTGGTGTACCTCATCTGAGGTCACTCGTTTAAGTAAGTTAGTAAGTAAGCCTTTGTATGTGTGCTGGGTAAAATTGTTTCTGCCAACTAGAAATGCTCTGGGAGAGTGCAGACCTCCACCAAGGCCATCAGCCCAACTTTCCATTGTGTGCAACTGCACAACAGAAACCATCATATACGACTGGATTAAGGATTAGAAATACGATGTAATTTTTGTTTTCACGTGATATTCCATGAGGAAATAATAATTACTGAAACGCTCTATTAACACCACATGTTATCCGGCAATCACTTCCCAGATGCGGCTACGCACTGCTAAAATTAACATTTTATTACCACAACGATTTCTGGCAAAATCACCACACACAACAAATCAAATTTTGCTAAATTTAAAAACGAATGGAAAATCTTTCTAATGCGCAGCACATCAAAGACACCGTCAGCTGCTGTGTTTTGCTTTGCTTCAACACAGTAACCATGATGCAGCAGAGGTGTGCCTCTCGCTCACAGGGCAGGAGGCAACTCTCTCCTCAATAAAAGCAGCATCAGGACCTTAGTCATGAACTCAAAGAGGTGCGTGTGTTGTGTCTCGTAAGACGTCATCTAACACCTTTTCCCAGACTGCTGTTTGTTGTGAAATACGCTAAGAAGGGAAACCTTACTTCTTCGCAGAGCCTCTTTAGAGTATATTTAATCGTTTCCAATTTAAATTGACCATCATGTTTTTCACTCAGTTAATGAGTGTGAGAAACGATGCATTTCCCCATAATTATGCAGTAAAATACCCGTCTTGCCAATAAGGTAGTAAATGCCTCACTCAGTCATAGGGTCTCACATCAATTAGCCATGAGAGGAATTGGGGTCGTTGTTATTTCCACATATCTCACTAGACGACTAAAAATAATTTTCTTCCAAAAATGTTCAGAGAAAGGGAACAGCAGACAGTATGGCTGCTTGCAGGGAGAGCAGCCATACTGTTGTCATACAAGATGTCTCAACCTGCAACCACATAGGACGACAATCAGCTTCTGCCTGGTTGGCCCAAGACATTAAGGTTGGCGATATAAAGAGGTAGATCATCAGCATATAATGAGACTTTGTCTTCTGTGTTACCCCAAGTGAGTCATAGGGACGCTAGCAGTTGAATAGCTAGTAATAACAAAAAAGGGGATAGGCTGCCCTGTCTCGTGACCTGCTGGAGATGAAAATAAGGAAAGTAAATTTATTGTCAGAGCACACAGAGGTTACACGTTATGACTCCAGCAGCAGCTTCACCCAAGATACGATCTCGGATGACATTTCCTCTCTTCAGGTTGAAAGTTTATCAGCATCCAAAGAAACAATTGTTTCTTGGGCCTCGGCCAGGGAGGGAGTTTAATGACTTAGCAACGCACATAGTTACGTAACAAAGATATCAAACTCATACCAAACATATTCAGGGTCTCTGATACCTGGAAAAACATCTGTAAGCTGGAGAGGAATAATTTCCAGCTTAGCTCTTCGGTTTTGGTTCATGTTGTGTCTTGTTGTACTTCCTGTCAAACTACAACTAGTTGACAAAATGAATTGGAGCTAGTCAAAAGTAAGAACATATTTTCTTCGGGCTCATTATGATAGAATACTAGATATTTTAAAAAGACACTGCATGGATATTTCATGCTGCAGTGTGTCTCGCAGCGAGGGATCACTGGTGTGTTGTCTGTTCCTGGCTGTGAATCCAGACAGTGTTTTAAAAACCATGAGCAAAGTTCATGGTTTCTAAACCAATGACACACACGAAGAGGAATAGCAAGCAGTATGGCTGCTTGCAGAGAAAGTGCAGTTCCTCTCACTGAGCTCCTATTTGTTGTGGTACAAATCACTGCGAGGAAGGCCTGGCACGTCCAGAGGGGAAAACACTTTTCTTCCCCTCATCGTCAGGCCTTGGATTTAAGTTCCACTTTTCCAGATGGTCACAGCAGCACCAGACTGAGCTGGTCCTGCTTCCGCTGACCCCACCCAGTAATCCCATCTGTCCAACCCAGGCAACCCAGTCACTACTTCCTGCAACTGTTTGGGACTGGGAACTTAATCCCAGCCCCTCAACGGAGACCACTTTGTGAGGTGGGTTGATGGAAATCCCTACCCCCGTATCTGGGCCCAGCTCTCCTGTAGCTGACAAATCATCTAATTAGTTTATAGTCAACCAAGGGATGGGAGCGGGGGAAATAGGATGTTAGAGAGGTCAGAAATTACATTTTCTCACTCCTAGGGAGGTTTTCAACTGTATATCTACAATAGGATCATCTTTAATTGAAAGGTTTAATCCATCTGTATTAACAGTAAGTTTATTTACACATTTAGGCACTGCAGTTGCAAACAAAACCAACTGAAAGACATAAATGGACACGAGCACATGCAAACTCCCAACAGGGAGCAGCAATTGAGAAATAACGCATCCACTTGAGTGGCAAATGTTTTAACTTAATCCCATAATTTGGATGACTCACAACTCCAAAATGTCCTACATGAAGATTTAGGAGACAGTCGAGGTGGAAGGAGAGGTGAGGCGAGGTGAACGGCGTAAACAACAACATTGACTTTGCTGTTCATTTCCCGTCCATTGCAGATAATTAAGAGTGTTTTCGAGTCACATCTGAAACAGAAGACCTTTTAATGGGAAACCGCACGTTTCACACTAAACGTCAGCCGTAATAACCCTGAGTAACGATGCAACTCGCTGGTTTGGGAGCCGGTTGAGGCGGCTGTTTGTTTGCAGTTTCCAGCTCCGATCGCCGCTCGTCCCCTGGTTTTAACGAAACACCAGACTGTGGAACAGAAGGCCGCTTTTGTTTAAGGTTTTCATTGTAACCATGGCAACAATGTTTCCAAAACCCCAACTAAATGTTTTTCTACTTAAAAGCTAATCAGATCGTAACCAAGATGTTGTCAGATACACTCATGTACAGCACGTCGGTCAGGGAGTCGTTGGTAATCAACCTCTTCTGTGGGTAATTAGAAGGATGTGTTGTAAATGTTGATACCAGTGAGCGTTTCGGCTTCACAGACGAGCACATCCACTTGTTTCTTCCTGTGGAACCGAGCACTGCTCTGCTGTGTTTTCTGTGCGCCAGAGGCCAGTGCGATGCAGCATTTGGAGATACTGAAACAAACAATCCAAGAGAAGACGCAGCCTGCTGCAGTCACAGGTGAACAGACGATGAACGCTAATGTGACTGAATCACAGATTAATATGTACATTAGTTATATTTTGAAGGTCACCAATGAGATCAGGTGACTCCCAACATTAATTATGGGCTAACACGCTGAAATGACCAATGCACTCCAGGGTCACTGTTTGTGTGAATTACAGGTAATTGACAAATATTTCTGAAGGCCTCGTGAGCACGATGGCCAAATGCCGTGTCTTTTCTATGGCCAGTAGTAATAACTATCTCTTGGCACACTAAATAGGGCAACTAGTGTGTCTCAAATGCTTAATTGAGCCATCACTATGCAAAGCCCTGCATGAAATGACATTCGAGACTATTTATTTTGGCTTGCGGGGCTCAAGGACCCCTCTCAGTTTCCACCAGCTGAGAGACTTTCCAGTGAGATGGGAGCGAGCTGGAGAGCGCAGCCAAGCAAGAGACTGATTCTGGACTCTGGGCTAAAAATGACTCTGGTTGCTTCTACCAAGCAACATGCAGACCCAGGTGTTCGGCCATAATTTGAAACCCAAGCCCGGCTTGTTCCACAGCCCCCAATCTCATGTCTTCCCTCTGTTTACCCTCCATAACGCACCTTATATCATTTAAGACATCTCAGTGCAGTACACAGAGTGCCGTTGTCTTTGCATGTTTTAAATGCGGGTAATGTATGTATTCATTATTGTTTCTCATGTCTTTGATAGTGAAGCACTTGGAGAAGCTCTACCGTTTTCTGAGTTATTGTGAGACAGTTTATGAGAGCATTTGATTCAGTGAGGGCTTCCGAACCATCACAGCTTTATTTAATCTGGTATGATGGCTCACTAATGTTAGCTACCCTCAGACAGATATTGCTTTGAAAAACAAGAGAATATTCGTTTTGGGACATTATTCAGGTTTCACTTGACTCCAGCGCCCGTCGAGCCGCCCAGAGTCCTGCTGCCTCGAAACATTCTCATTAGCTGCAAAGCACTATGACATGTGGCAGTGGACGAATAATGTAATGAGTGATGACTGAATTCCTTTCGCAGTGGCTGTTACAATGTCAACTTGTTGCCAATCAGAATCCTGCGGTTGGAAACAGGAATCGAACACGTCTCCTGCTGACAAAGAAACAGTGTGTGCTTGACACATGTACCAGCTTAACCTTCCTGCTTACAGACTAAATCACTATCTATCAAAGTCAGAAGCTGAGTGTGTCTCACACTGGCATCAACGGACGTCTTCTCTCCCACTCACTTTCTGAGGAGCCTGGTGTGTCTTCATTTGACGAATTGGGATGAGAACATGTTGGAAAGTGTTTTGACTCGGGAAGAAAGGGAAGTCAGATGTGCCGTGATGCTGTAATTGGTTTCTTTAGCCAATGTGAAGCAGAAATGGCACAGCAGCTGACTCTTGAGTATACATGAGAAGAATCAAAAGTATTAATAGATATTGCCCCCGGCCACCTGATCTCTCTTTATAGTTATTTATTTATTTATTTTACATCGAGGGTTCCATGAAATCTGTATGTTACAGATTTTAATGTATTTTTCCCAAATCCTGTTTATTCTGTGTATTTATGATTTAACACATTTTGTCATTAGAGTGAAAACGATGTATATCATTTCATCAATTCAACAACGGAGTATTCCAACTGTGGTCTTACAATGCATATATTAAATATACTCTATATGAATAAATACAAACATTCATGTGGCAATTTGTCAAATTTTAAGGTTCCTAGCAAATGTAGCTAAACTAGTGAGCTACATTCAGTTTACTGTCAATCAGCTGTTTCATGACGATATCTGACAACCTTGTTTGTCCCTGTTGGATGTCGGGTATGATAAATGGCTCTTATTGGCTCTTCACTCCAGAAGCTTTTATTGCACTCGGCACTCACACAGTCGGGAGCACGGAGTTGTCATCAAGTGGAATAAAACTTTATTGTTCATTTTACTTGGTTCACACTGTCCTCTGCAGCCCCTCTAGTTGCTGCTCTGAGCGTTTATATGCGTGTACGTGTCTGCGTGAGTGTGTGTGCATGTGTGTGAGTGTGCGTGAGTGTGTGTATGTGTGTGTCTGTGTGTGTGTGTGTGTGTCTGTGAGCTGAGCCCCCGCTCTCAGTTAAATTCCAACACAGTTTCTTCGGTTTTTATGTTCATTCGGCTTAGGCCCTGTGGAAAATCACTTTGGTGAGGCAGGGAAAACCAGATTTTTATAAAATGCATCCACATTTTGGCAAATTCTGGGATATTTTACAGATGACTTCATTTTTATTGTCCAATTCCATGATCTGTCCGTGTTTTCCATACCACAGAAATCAAAGGGCCCTGGCGCGGATTCTTATTTAGTGCGAGCTCGTTCCGTTATATAGAACTGGCTGTTCTTCGCTGGTGAGGTAGCTGAGTGATCGTCCTGTTCTACATCCATTCAGCCGCTCGCCCTCGGCTACACTGACTTCAATACAGCAAGATGATGAAGTCAGCAGTAGATCAGGCAGATGACAACGGTATTTCTGTGTATTCGGTTATATCGACGTTTGATCGCTCCATCCCGACGTTCTGGGCTCCAGTTGGTCCCCTGCACTGCACAGCTTGCAACCTTGTTTTGCAAAAGCTCACTTTTCCCAAAAACCAACTTAAAAACAAAGACGGTGTTAAGGATCAACACATCTGGAGGCCATTAGAGACATTTGAACCATATTGCTTTCATGTTTCAAGTTATTGCAGAGGAACTTTATTTGAGGGACGTCAAAGAGAGCATCAACACTGACGGATAAAGAATTTGTTAAAGGCACAAGAAGATGAATGTAATAACTGTGATTTATCAGAGGAAGAACTTATTAATTTGTAAGCCTGTTCATGCTGAAACCGAGCTGCCAGCGTGGTTGATCCTCTTAGGACGGATTAATGCAGAAACCACATGAATTCCATGTGAAGTGAGCTGATGTCATGTGTTGGATAAGGGAAGGTAGTAAAATGTATATGGGTGTGCTTGTTAGAAAGAGAATGAGAAAGATGAGAAAAGTTCACACAAAGTCCATCTTCAGCTTGTAACACAAAGGCAGGCAGAGTTCACATGCAGTTGCAGAGAAGAAAGGCGAGGTGACAGGTTCAAAAGTTCAGGCTCTGCTTTAGACTCACTTTGCATGCCACTGCCATTCGGCACACCCTGATACTTTGGAAATGTCAGGGGGAACCTCATTTACTGTTCTCGATCAGGCTCTTAGTGGCAGCGAGCTCAACAGGGGAATACCAAAGTGGGAATAAGAGAAGCGGGGGGCTGCTGCAGAAAAGACCGCTGTCCCTTCCACGTCCTCCTCCATGAATTTGTAAAACAGATCCATGATGTCTCACTGGAGACAGGCTGTGGCAAGGCCCCCTTTTCACATGTGTTAATCTCTGAATGGTTGTTACCATCACATGAGATACCATGAAATCAGTTCCTTCACCTGCGACCTCGCAATGCTTCGGGAGTTTTAAGTGTCGCAACAGGGAAAATAAATATTTCCCCATTCAAAGATATATAACATCTAATATATATCAACAGAACGACGGATGACTGCAGAGAAACACATTTCAAAAGAGTGATGTCATCCTGAATTCATTAAAACACATAATCCTACATTACCCATAATGCCTCCTGATTAGCAACTCTTGTTAAAGTCTCCATGAACAACGTATATAAGCGTTTCCATTACAATATCAACAAGTGGATAAACACACACACACACACACACACACACACACACACACACACACACACACACACACACAGGATCATCATGAGCCAGAATTGATCATTCATTGTGAATTTAAATTATTTCAACTATTCTTACCCCGGCCAAGAACATTGTATTATTTCTAAAAATATTCAGATTTCTTTATCTTTTCAACACCTAATTTTTCTTCAGTGTCCAGCGTGACAGGAAATCAGAGGAAAGCTGTGTGATTTAATCCAGCTGTGGACATCTGTTGACATCTGCACTTGTCTTGGTGTTCGAGAGTGCAAAGAGTGAGGATGGAAAGGGAAGAGACCAGTTAACTGTGCACCTCCTAGCACGGAGCGGCCGCCTCACGTTGCTGTTGCCGTGTGGAGGGTCGTGACCTTTGGCAGATCTCCAGCTCGTCTCCGGGCCTGCGGCGGCGCCCGGCCTGCCAGTTGACTTTTAATTATTTCTCAGGTCCAATGTACTCCGAGGAAATCCAGGGACGCTGTATCAAAACCCCTAACGCTTCACACTGATCACCTTGAATGAGACACACAAGCTCTTTGTGACATCCTGGTTACGCAACAAGATCAGCATCACGTTTTCTCCTCATTTTAAAGAGGTGCTTCGTTTCTAAAGTTTTCCATTTTTCAGATTGCAATACAAGATTGCTTCGGCGCCTTCAGGTTAGATGGACAATATGTGGCTCTTCAAGAAGAATGTTGGAGCAAAAGTATTTTGATTTACGATGTGATATCCAAGTTGACATTTTTACCAGAGCACTACTGTCAGAGCGCCACGGTCATTAGGCAACAAATTCAGTTCAGTAAGTCAGGCTCGCGACACTAAATCTACTTACTTCATCAAACAGACAGACTCCATCTGTTGTGTTTTATGTATCTCCGTAAATTCCAACTTTGTAGAATCTGTAGGAGATTAGAAACATCTTGCATCGGGGGAAAACAAACCTGACTGGGGACAAATTCAGCGCAGCTGCAGCAAGGTAGGAACGCAACTTTGTGATGTTTTTTTTTTGTGTGTCTAGGCCTCAAATTAAAGTGAGGATTAATTAAAGGGAGATGCTTCTTAAGCAGCTTGACGTGTCAGCAAGAAGAGAGAAATGAACCAGGGTGCACATGCACCCGTGTTTTAGTCCATCTTTAAAATCATAAGCTTAAAAGCAAGTCTTAACAGGGAGAAACATTTTTGGAAAAGTAAGACACAGGAGGACACAACAAGCAAAAAAACATCAACAACCTCCGGGGCAGAGAGTTCTCTCAATAGGAAATGTGTAATAGAGCACATTATTAACAACTCCCCATATTGTTTTGTTGACAGCAAAGAGCTCAGAGAAATAAAACTATTTTAAGTGCTTTGGTATGCGGTCAGAATGCCAATTGGACTGCAAGTATCCTATGCTGAAATCAAACAGCTGCAGAATTAAAGTGCATGCGCATACCGCAAACCGACTGGAGCTGTGCAATTAATCAGAAGTTAAGCCAACAATGCCACAAAACTAATCTCTAATTAATGTACCTTCTCTTTTTACACGCACACACAGATTGAGACGGGGGACCTCAAACATAGAGCAGAGGTTTTGTAAAGTATGTAAATACTCTGTAACCTTACATAAAAATAACAAGTTGTAATCATATTTCATTGCCTTTTTTTCACTTTACAAGTTTAGAATTATTCTCAGGCATTTCCTGTTTTGAGGTTCTCTCCACTGACTGCACACACACGCAACACACCATTAATCATTCCTACTGTGGAAAAATGTTGTTATCTCAATCCCACCTGTATTCTTTGCCCTCTCTCTCTCGAACTGGGAGAAAACACCCAGCAGTGCTGCATACATGGCATCGGAAATGAACATTACAGGTGTCAAGTGCTGTGAGGAGAGAAAACACTGGTGGAAATAGACTCTGGTTGAGTTCAAGGTGAGTAACTAATAGACAATATTAAGAAATGGGGATTTAATCATCCATAAGATGCAATATAAGCCTGTTTCCTTGCTTTGAAAGAAAGCATAGATGATAGAGTCTTTCAGTGAAATAGAGTATCCCGTAAAACACAATATACTAATAGATATGCATCAGCGCGTGCAGTGTGAACCCTCAGGTTTATTATTTTGGTGGTTTAAAAAGTATTATTTTGTTTTGTGCATATTTGTAGGATTTCAGTTTTGTCCAGGTTTTACTAAGAAATGATCACTCGTCCATTTATTTATTTCCAAAATCATGGAAAGTCAAGTCAGAGCTAACAGCTCTACCTACAGTATCATTGGGTTTAGCAGAGATGTACAGCTTTGTGTCATCTGCATAAAAACGGACGTACACGTTATGCAAATGATGTGAAGCAGAACGTTGAGTGAGAATAATAACGGACCAGTTTGAACCTGTACTATTGCACAGAAGTGGTTGAGCTAACAGTGGCTGAGTGTCATCAGCTCTTCAGGTAATTGCATATTAGACAAATTGGTATTTTGACCTTGTGATGGTGCTTGATGAAGTTTCAGGGGATCACCAGTACAGGTCATCCGCTGGGGCTTCGTTTCTGTACCAATCCGTCTAATCGTTGTCTAACAACGGTGCTGGAGAACAAGTCAGGTCATAGTCATTCCTATCTTTATTACTTAATTTTCTTGCTATGTTGAATCCCTGTACAAATGTGTTGAATTAGTTCAGTCTGGATCAAAGAAGGAACACAAATTGCATCGTCATCACTCCAGCAAACCGTTAGCATGGTGATAAATGTTGGTCCTTGACATAAAGAAGACCTAGTCTGGTAATATGATAAACCAAATATGGTATATAGATATGGAATAATACACCCCAGTGGCTGATCTTTCACTCCATCTGTCACCGATGTTTTGAACCTTGCAGCAGTGTAATATTTTGATACACAATCCACCGTTCTCCAATAACAAGCCAACCTCTTTTGCCAGATTGCAAAAGGGGATTCTCCACAGTACTGAGTTCACACTCTAACCTGACATATTCTAACACCAATACATCACATTAGTTGTCTCTGCTCCTTGGACGTCCTCCCGTCACTCCATCTGGCAGTGCAGCGTGGTTTCAGGGTTATAAATTTGCATTGTCTGAACAGACTTTGAATGAGGTGGCTGGTTGTGGAACTGGAATGTTGTCCTTACTTGTCCCTGGAAGTATCCTTGTTTGAGTCAGGGATTCTTTAAGTAGTTGATTAAATTCATCCTGTTTGGAAGAAATCTTAATCCCTCTTTTACCTCAAGTTGGTTTCAGTGATGGCCTTTCTTCATTTCATTCTGTGGGCAGCGGAGGAGAGGGGGGGCTTCAACATCCTGGTCATGGATTAGTTTCTTAGTGGATGACATCACTTTCTGGGGCTTTGCCTTGCGATGTTACATTGTGCTGCCATTGGACAAAGCAGAGCTCTGGCAGGCAGACATGCAGTCCACAAACACTATCAGTCTGGAACAGAGAGTGCTACCTCTCAAATTTTCCTTTGGGCAAAAATCATAGCAGGACAGGCCAGGAGGCTGTAAAAGCATATTTATTTATTACCCTTGATGACTATTCTTCTGAAAGCAAGAGTTCACTGGTGTTTCTTTTAGCCTGTCTCCACTAACCACTCAGTAAATCAGGCAGGTTGTACTGGCAGGTACAATACGTGGACTTCTTGTTTACCAGAAGGACGTTACTTTCAAAGATGATCTTTAATGAAGACTTCAGATATATTAGAATTAGATATTTTTCAATCACACTAATGGGAACGGCTGGCCTTGAGGTTTAGAGTGTGTGTGTGTGTGTGTGTGTGTGTGGGGGGGGGGGGTTCTTATAAACAAAGTTTCTGTTTCTGTTTAATGTAACTCACAAAATTGCACTATCCTTGAGGTCTAAAAAAAAAAAAACTCATTATAGTCTTCTTCCCTGCCTTTCCTGGCACACTGCACGTAACCACCACCTGCAACTTGGGGAAACAAATTGAAAACTCCCTGCAAGGCATAAATATTGCATCATGCAAAGGCACAATAAAAAACTAATTATGATCCAGTAATAAAAACCTTGTGGCACGTTTAGTGCTCGTAAACCCTGCACTCCCAATGTCCTCCACTTCATCTCCTGCTACGTGATGAGAATCAGATCTTTATTCAGTGTTGTAAAAATAAAACGTGGTGGCTAACAACTAACATTGCCCATAAATTTGAAAGCCTTGTCAAATACACTTTCTTCTTCTTGTACTCGTTGCTACTAAACTAAGTGCCATTCGATTAGAGCTGTGGATAAATAATGTGAGGAGGCAGGTTGATGCTAAAGAATTGTCTAGTGTAGCACCGAGCGTATGGAGTTACTAACTTTGGCCAGTGGAAGTCTTCTGACCCTGAACGAACAGCTGCAGCTCACTGCTCATCACCATGTTGGCCATGTTCAGTAGAAAATCTTCAAAATGAGATGGAGAAGGTTGCAATAGATTCTGTTTGATGTGCAAAATATTAAACAAATGTCTTAAGAATTGCCTTCATTGATTGGCTGATCACTGCTGGGCAGATGACTCTTCACTTCCATCTGAAGACAAGGATCTGGATGGGTTCTGGTTGTGGAACAGCAGATGAAGTATTGGTGAAGCTCAGCATCCTGTGGGGTTTCCTGACTGAGTTTCAGATCCAGTTATCTCCAGGGTTGCGGAAAGTTTGCTGCAGGCAAAGTCTGCTGCAGGCTGTCCTGTAATACCATCAGCTTCATCACAAGTCAGGTAAATTAAAACCTGAATCAGATGGATTTGTTTATTATACAGGATATGATTACCAGGTTTTATCTTCTTCCTCTTCTGACTGTTTCAGGTTGATGAGCTCAGTTATTTGGTTCAAGGGAAAGGTAAGTAGATCCCAGCAGTGGTGAAAATATGTTTAAACCCATTTGTTAAAAGGTCGAGGAAATAAGGCAGCGACAAACCAAGTTGCTTGAGAAAGGAGGGAAATCAAAAGTAGTTTGGAAAAAAACAGGATTAGCGTTGGATATCTGAATTGTCCTTGATTCAAGTGGAACTTTTGTATGATGAGTATCGCAATGGTGTTTTTACATTTGAAGGAGCCAAGTCAAACAGCAGTGCCTGTGGTTGAAACATCTGCATTTGTTTGTATATGGCTTCTATTTATAACCATTTATTTTATACGGTATATTTAAGGATTTATATTTGGTCAATCCTGGATTAATATCTGTTGTGGAAAACACATTGTGGCTATGGACCCATTCCAAGCAAGGGAGTGGAGATCTGGAATTGTAATTGCATGTATGCTGTGCCTGACCAAACATATAATAACTCCCATCAATTCAAGCTTGAAGCTCAAATGACATATGTAAAATGAAAATAATAAATAGGAAATGACAATGTTATGACACGTGACCCAAATGATAAGGTAGTTTTAATCCTGGGGAAGAGAGGGACAACTTTACTTCGAGGCTGTCACAGCTGCATTTGGTAAGTGGCTCTTGATTTGGAATGCAGCCCTTGAGACTCATATGCATCAGGTTCAAGTTGAAACTGCCGAGTGGTAGAATGGGGGAAGGGAAGACCAAGTTTTTAGCTTCGGGAGGAAAGTATACATCTGTGTTTGTGTGTGTGTGAGACTCAGACAGGAAAGGCCAATCTACATAGAAAGAAGTATGTGTCTACATTTGTGTGTGCATGTTTGTGCCCAAATGCCTCTGTGTATGTTTGTGTGCTTCAGATGGAGATAGCGGGAGCAGACAGCAATCCCCAGAGAACAAGAGGTCACAGATGTGGGGAGCGAAAGTGCACATTCAGCATTTCCCAGGGAGGGGGATGAGTGCTGAGGCAGTTGGAGGCTCAGAATATGCAGGTGGTGCTGCTGAACGTGCTGGAAAGCAGCGAACCCGACATGTCTAATCAAGTCTTATCTGACTCTGCTGCAATGTCATGGTTGTTTGAACCAAGTGGGCCATGTTCCTCAGATCTGTGGTTGAGGATCTTATCTGCAAAAAAGAGAATGTTTCCATAAACCTTGTAAAGCTATGTGGAGAAAATGGGTTTTTCACTGTGTTATTAGTGTGTGCTTGATATGTCTTTTTAAGAATGATGACTCATGATGAACATGACAAACCCGACACATTGAGGACGAGGTAATGAGCCAGTACCACCGGATGACATCATCATTGTTGTATGATAAGACACATTGATAATGTGATGTCATAGACAGAGACGTATTCATTTGAGCTATTTACTCTACTCGGTTATTGGTTTTATACCCTAGAACTACTTCCTGATGCGTTGATCAGAGGGAACCAATAAGCAATAGAGGCGTTGGCAGTAGAACCAAAACAATGGAGCTGAAAGATGCTTAAAGATTGTTTGGGGCTCCGATAAAAAAACAACTTTATTGAGTCACTGTAAGAAGGATTGTAAGAAATGCACATCTATAGCTGCTGCCTGCCATGTAAACAGTTCATTTTGTAGAAATGTATTTCTTGCTTTGTTTTACATGGCTCACCACCTACATGTTCATCATATTGGCAGAGCTGTGCTTCCAAATGAGTCAATGATACTACTGATCATCCTGAATCTAAGATAGGGCCCAGAAGTCATCACTTCCAACTCTGTAAAACACCAGTAGAAACTCCCTTAAAGTCTGCTGATGAGATAACAATGACCTGTTTCAACATATTCCATGTTCTTACTGCAACCAGAAAAAAGGCACGTAGCACAATGTGCGACTCCGCAGTGTTTGTTGTCTTAACACAAATTTGAACCTCCGAATGAAAATTTCTTGGAACAAGCTATGACTTTCTATTCACATGAAAAAGTCTGATTCCCAGTACAATACGGTCTCTGAAGGGTCAAATCAAAAACCAAAGTAACCATCGACATTATGCTGTAACTCTTCAAAACACACAAAAAACCTGGACTGTGTGTTTTCTTTTTTTTGAGTTGACAACCTTGGATTATTGTTGCAGATTGACTGGTCAAGTTGAACATGCCCATAAACTTACCCTGACAACAAAAACTGGGTGACTCCATCTGCTTAATGGCCTTTTTTAGTCTGACAAACTACATTCATATCTAGAGCTCAACTTAATAAATATTACACGCAGTCAGATACTCCCTAAACTTCAACAAACCAGACGGTGAATTATTTGTTTCCTTGTGCAACACAGGCCTTGCAGTGAAGTATTCTGTGTCTCTGATGAGTGCATAAGTCCTCTCATGTGTTTGCACTAAAATTTGATGACCTTGCCTCCCACGTGTAATCTTCTAACAACCTCCTGACATCCTCGATAAAAAGTTCACGTGGGGATGGATGTCTGCGAACTCAAAGGCCTATTTTCATTGCTGCCTGCTCCAAGAAAGACTCATAACCACACCCGAATCTGAAACGCTGTAAATAAAGGTTTCGTGGGAGCTGAGGAGAATAAATGTAAATGGGACAAATATTTGAGTGACGCAGCACAGTTTAATAATATGTCGAATGTGATTGAATGTAGTTCAAAGCTTAGAAGAGGACCGTTGAATATATGTTATTCATTATATCTAGCATAGCAAGGAGGGGTCTATCTTCTATTTGTATTCTGCTGAACTTCCTGTGCAGCTGAACCATTGATTAAAATTAAGACCACTTTGGTAATACACATTAATGGTGATTAGTATAGTGTACTCATTTGGTTGTGTGTTGCAAAAATCAGAAGAAGACAACAATGTCCAATGAACG
>CAAKHC010001661.1:15777-50465 GCA_901007825.1 Macroramphosus scolopax | reverse complement strand
AGATGTGAAACGCGGCAGGTAATCAGTTTACACATTAACAAGACAATAGGTCACGGCTGCGGTGCGAAGTGAAGCGCTGCGCCGACACCTCTGCTAACCGTGTGCTGTCTCAGGCAGTCACAACAAACACCCGGCAGTGATTTGGTAAATACGCACTTCTCTTAATGTTAATTAAAAGAGTGAAATTAATTCACCGAGGTCTTGTAATTAATTAAAAATTAATTGCTTGATGCATTTTTAAGTGAAATTGTTTCAAAATTGGGCTTCCTGAGAAGAAAACGTCAACATAGCTGGAAAAATAATCATTCAGACAACTCATGTTGAAATGTTTGTTAAAACAGCCGAGCATCGGTACGGTTTGGCGTCTCGGCTCCGACCTCTTCACTCCCTGCATGTGTTTACATCTTCGACCCCCTATAGGAGCCTTCAGGTGGATTCTGGATTCGGTTTAAATCGCCTGCCAAATTGTGAGAATGTGATTGGTCGATGGCTTGGAAAGGGGCGTGTCACATCTGCCTGTTGACGGCCTGACCCGACTCAAAGGCATCGCTCCATTACTTCTCCTTCTCTTTGCCAAGCGTTAGTAACGCTCGCAAAGCTGTTCCAACAAGCTGAGAGTCTCAGAAGACACTCCTCCCTTCCAGGAAATAGTCCACATCTCCCGTCAAGGTGTCCTATAGCATTTGCCCAAAAATGTCAAAACTATTTCATTAAAACTCCGACGTGCAGACGGTCGTCAGCAAGCTGCATCACACAGAAACACATCCTGATGACTCGTTTTTATATATTTGATTGAGCTCAAAATACACGAGGCTCTGGATACTTTATACTTCTTTGTAGGATCAACTTATTGTTGGATTTGGTCTTTTCCTGATGATTTGTGTCTGAACCCTAACCAGACCTTAACTATTAGATTTGTTCAGATACATCTTAACATTTCTTTATTTTCCAGGACGTTGTGTTTCCCGTGTCTCTCCAAACATTCAGATTATCCATGTTCGTCCTGTGCAGGAACAAACAATGGTGGCCTGTGCAGCCGACATCCAGGATGTCAGGCTGTTGCATTGAACCGCAGTGTAACCGCAGCATCTGTTGCCACCCGGGTCAGTGTTCATCTGTGATACGGCCGCCTAATGAGGCGTGGGGGGGGGCCGGGTTGTAGGTTATGGGAACCTGGGCCGTGGTCAGAACCTGGAACTGTGAACAAATAGGAGGATGTATACAACAGGTGAGATCTGATACTGACCCCATTCACACAGAGGAGGCATGGAAACCTGATGACCTTTGACCCTGATACCACTTCCTCTTTACTTAAAAGTTCAAATTACACGTCCGTCCCGTAAACCTCAAGTAGCTGCTGGAATGATCAAATCAGCCGTTCCTGGTGTGTATTTTGTAGTTTCCTGAGAGGAAGGTTTTGCTTTTCCCCTACCTGTCAGGCCTCAGAGGAGAGAGAGAGAAGATATTACAGCTTAAAGGCAGCTAATATCTCCATTTACTTAAGCAAAAACTACGTCTTCTGTCAGTTTGTGCTGCGACTGCCGGCTCCGGATCGCTGCCTCCGTGTCAGATTAGGAGCGAGTTGTTCATGAATATACAGCTGGTTACCCTCATTTCGCAACATTAGTCCCCGTTTGGCTTAGAGCCAGTACAGTAGAGGTAAATAGAGTAAATACAGACAGGCCTAGCAGTTGCTAATGTACTTAGCGTTAGCGGTAAACAAAATGAGATTACTGGGGAGGGAAGGCAAACTCCGAATTTGATTTACTCAGGCTTAGTGTAAACAGCTTGTCAGGCTGCCGCTCTGCTGCAATGAAAAGGCTGCAGAATGCGTATTGGACTAACAAGCACCGTCAGTGTTTCTCGCTATTCATAAAAAATTGCAGAGGAAATTGTCACTGTAATTGGAAGTGATTGTGAAAAGAAAATATGTGGTCGCGTCTTCCCCCAAAATATGTTATATTTCCCCCCCGTTCAAATTGTTGCTGTGTTTTTTGAGTGATGGGGGATTAGGGCAAATAGAGTTAGTAAACAATCTATCCAGCTATTATAATAATAGAATCTGCATAATGCTAATGAAAAGATGAATAAGTTCAGCGTTTTTTTGGAACGTGCAGCGAACGGGCAGATCACCCGAATGTTGGCGTGTCCGTGCGTCGCCGCGACATTAACATAATCCACAGTATAATCCAGAGGCGGCAGCAGGGGCCTCTCCATAACCAAACTGATAACGAGCGCAAGACACCACTCCTTATGGGAATAAAACTCAGCTAAATGAGATGGAACTGGGCTCAGCGCTCTTATTATATGATAAATAGGATTTTCCGAGTCAGAATTTCTCCACTCTTTTTTTTTTTTTTTTTTTTTTTTAGTTCTGATGACTACAGCAGTCGTCTTATTTCCCGACTCTCGCTGGAGGGAGAAAGTTTTCAGTGTCTCCGCACAGAAAGAGGCAGGCTAATTGCATGTCAATAATTCAATGCTTAATTTTAATGACCAGGAGGGTTCATTTATTCTCTGTCGAGGCTGCCTGACGATGTGATTAATAGGGATGAAAGATAAAGCTGCGGAGGCGGAGGGGTGAGGAGGAGAGGGAGGAAGGCAGCGGCGAGATAATGTTAGGGTATTCTATTCTCTTCCTTCCTTACTTCACCCTTCCCACATGGCAGAAAGGTCTCACAGACTCCTGAGTCAACAGTTTGGACGAGCAGGGCTCATAGAAAAGAGGAGGAGGAGGAGGAAGAAAGTGTCTTTGGGTGATTTTTGACAGCTCTGAAAGTCAGAATGTTCTAATATAAAAGACACGTTTCAGCTACTGGCTACTAACGGCTTCAACAAACTTGAAGACGGTCCAGAAGGCCCAACAAGAAGTGGGATAAAGTCCTTTTAAAGTTTGGTTATGGAAGGAAATCCACGGCTGATCTTGCATAATCGCAAGCAGGATGCAGCTTTATTTGTGTTTCGGGCTGAAGGCATTACCAGCATATTATTATGAATGAGCAAAGGTTTACAAGTGGACCACCCCCACCCCCGAGCTTTCTTCCCCATCCAGATTGGTGGAAGATGAAGGCATCGCAGACCACTCCTCACAATGGAAGCACCTCCTCCAGGCCTAATGGCCTCTGAGCCGCAGCTTTTGTCCCCTGATTAGCAGACCTATTCAGGGCTCAGCCCCCTAATTGCGTAGCCTGTTTATCTACCTGGCATTACAGTCAGAATTAATGAGACACATTTGCTGCACCCAGAAAACCTCCTGTCCCGGTGACCACTTCGATCTGCAGAGGGACCTCGCTGAATAAAACCTCCTTGAGTCTAGAATTCCACCAACTCTCAGAAAAAGTAGAGCACAAGTTCCCCCTTCTTGCAGGAAAAAAATACATGTATTTATTTGAAGCTATCTCATAATTAGGCCCTAGAGTGAATGAGTGAGTGTGTGGAGGGAGGAGAGGGGAGCAAGAGAGGAGGAGGTGAAGGGATGGGAGAGAAAGCAGCATTCAATAGCGAAAAGGCCCACAGATACAAAAGGCGGAAGAATGACAGGCACAAGATTGAAACCTGCTCGGAGAAACGAGGAGGAGGGGAGGCGGAAAGGATGGAGGGGGAGGGTGGTGGAGGGGGTGTTAGACACAGATTAAAACCTACAGTTTAGTCACAGATAATGTTTTATCCCCGTGGCTTTGTAGGAAGTCTAAAATATGGAAGCAGCCCGGGGTGAGAGCCCGGCCTATGCTAATGGTCCACGGCGACAATAAAGAAGCTTTGAGAAGGGACGCTGAGCTCTGGAGTCCCGTCCACAGGGGAGCTGAGGGTTACAGCACGGAGCCAACACAGGACGAGGGAGGGCTCGCTCTCACATTCTGTACACCTGATACAGAAACACTGCACTGATAATGAATCAGTGGCATTTCTCAGGCTGAATGGGTGCAGAGTGACATTCAAAATCCCTCACTTAATTCAGTAGTCTAATTTGTTTACCAGAATGCAATGGGACATCACATTACCAGTGGCTCACCTACTGATGCCTTAAAGGTGCTAAATCGTTGTTCAGTGGTCTCCTTTAGTGACAAATAATCACCCTTATCCGTTGATTCTTCCCGCTCTCATCAGTGTTTCCAGATGCAGGCAGCTCGGTTTGCCACCGAACAGCAGACAACTATAGTTAGCATCAACAAAGTAGCCCTGCTTTTATCTAAACATTATCTCACCGAGTCACAAGAGAGAACCTGAGGAGAGGAGCCATCCACCTATTTCAATTAACACGTTAGTTTAATGGTTTCTTCTGCACACTCAGGACAAGCAGACCTGAATCAAAAGCGATGTCCAAAATATTTCTAATACCCCAAATTCGTGTCTGTTGGGTTGGAAAGAAACCAGAAAATCCAGTTTACAAAAGAAACCAAAACAAGAGGAATAGTTGAATTTAGAACCTGAAAGCGCCTCAGCTGGATATGGAACCTTGTGCAAGTCGTCCATTGTCATCACCAATCCACCATCAATCACCTCTGTAAATATGAGGGTGTCCGCTGCGGCTGCTCCCTCGCCAAACAAGAGGGGACCAGTTGAGGAGATGAGATAAGGCAGATAGGTGGACATTTTCCTCCCGCCTGAGTCGCTCATCAACATTCCGCCTGTGACACTTTGCTGAAGAGCTACTAACGCAACACAAAGCTTATCGATTCCTCACAGCGTCTTGGGGTCCGTCAATGGAGAGCGAGAGTGTGCTGAGAGCTTCTCAAGTCCTCTTATATGGTTTGTAGCTTCTGAGTTTGCCCCAGATTAGCCTCCATAAAGAGGATTACTACTTTTGTAAGGAATATTTTCAACACTGGCGTCGTCATCTCAGGAATGTTCAGTTGAGCTCTCCGAGTATTGTGTTTACTCACCTGTAAGTCTGTTTCTCCTTCTCTTTCACACACACACACTCTCGCCTCGCTCCCCCTGAGCGCTCGCTGTGACCGAGTCTGCTGGCGTTGACTGTGCAAACGTCAGTACATTAGCCCCAGTGTTATCTGCGCTGGGAGCCTGTCCGTCTCAGCGCAGCTCAGAGCGCTTCACCTGAATGGCCTTTGTTTCCCCGGTGACCCCCCTTAGAGCAGGTCGCAGCCCGAAGCCATTCAACCCTCATTCTGACCCTCCTCAGGTTTCCCTGTCTCTGAATTTGAAAAAAAAACAGAAGAGGAGGAGGGAAGAAGAGCGACAGAGAGATGTAAAAAGAGAGGTCAGAGGCTCAGGTGAGTTTAGCATGTAGCCTGTCAATCAGACATCAGACAGCATAGCTCAGGGGAGGCTCTCCCCTCCACTCCCGTGCCCCTCTATATCCTCAACCTTTGGGGCGCCGTCCACCTTTTCATGTGCTCAACCAGAGTTCTGCTTTATCATAACAGCAGCAGATTGCATTAGGAACCAGGCTTCATCACTAACTAAAGAGATACTGACGCTATCTAAGTTTGATTGTTAACAAAGGTCATAAGTGAAGTATTTGACTCACTAATTAATGATTTGAAAGATTTGGAAAGCATCAATTCATATATTTGTTCTCATGACAGCAACAAATCGACTAAGAGTTTTATTTAACAACATTAGATGTACCTCAGCACCGTATTAAAAGAATGCGGGCCACGACCCTCATGTTGATCCTCCCTGTTTGCACAATTAGTTGAGCAGACAAGCAAGCACGCTTGCATTGTCTGGAGATGCCAATCTTAATGGTGTCATTGGCTGATAAAGACGTCCTCAGACTCAATGAGGGGAGATAACGTCACCGGCTGGAGAGTCGAAAGCATTATTACACTCAGCTCGGCTGGCCTGATGCAATCAGTGAAAATAAAACAAAGTACCCTCAAAGGAACTCAGTGGAGCCCGCTAACCTCATTTCAGGAACATGATGATTTCAATTGATCCAATTATCGTTAGCTGGAGTTGAGACCCCATAATGATAGAGGTGGAGGCGAACGTCAGGAGGGAGCTTTTATCTCTCTGTTGTGGCGCATTGCTCAGTCCGATCAGGAGCGGGTGAAGGATCCGACGCTCGAATCAGATAGAAACGACACAACACGGATTGTGTGTTTGCATTTCCTATGAGGGAAGGTCGTCGAAAGTCCACGGCCCTTAGTGGCATATAGCAGCGATCATGCTACGGGATTCATACAGCTGAATATTCATCGCTAATTAATGACTCAAAGTTTACCATTAATGGTGGAACACAGAGCGGTAAGATGCTCGTCACACTCATCACAGCCAGACTGTCGAATGCAAAGGATGTTTTCATGACTGGTTGATTCTAACTATCATGTACTGCACAAATAGACCAGCGAGTGCAGTGTATCAAGTCAACTGAGCATTAGAGCTGCTATCAACTACCATCTATTGCTTCATGTCGGGTGGTTCATTGCCTCCACAGCTGCTGGTTGATCATCCCCGACGTGAAACAAAATGCTGGTTTCACTCGTTTTTCAGGGTTATTTTTCCTTGAAAACTGCAGAAAAAAGCAACCACGGGAGGCCATTCTATAGAAAATATCTCCACGTGACACAAAGCACCGACATAGACATGCGACCTTTACGTGACCCGCACTCGGTAAATATTCATCAGGGTTTTTTTTGCGATCATGAAGGTCACAGACACGTCCATGTGCAGCGTTCAGCGTAGCCTACATGACATCGGAGCGTAAGGCAAGGCCTAATAACTGTAAAGCTGTACGAGCATCATATGGGGGCAACTCTTCATTATGAATTCATATTAATTATTTATCCTGAAAGGATCGCTGTCAGTGTTTATATGAAGGGGGCGGGTGAAGCTTGTCGAGATTCCGAGGCGCTCCGATCCGTGGAGAGATGGGGGTGGCGCGAAGCGTGTAACGGGTAAGGTCACGAGTGTCCCGCGATCCGGCCTTGGGGAGTTTTACCACACCCGCACACATTTACACAAACACCACCCACCCCGGAGTCTACTCACGCCCCTAGCTCACCGCGGATTGTCTGCCAGGGAGCTTCAAATAATATTCCGTGCGCCTTGAACTGTTTCCCAAAGTAAGTGTGTCAGGGAGCATTCGATGTAAACCCAGCGTGAAGGCTTCATTAATACTGGAAACAACGGCCGTGTTTACATACATAAACATCCGACTGCTAATGAGCCGTATAGGATGCCCAGGCTAGCCCACTAGGGGCATCGTTCAGCCTCTGATGTGCGCAGCGAGAGTTTGATCGGAACCCACCAAGAACAAGTCGCAAACTCCACAAGGTCGTGTGTGTTTTACACATCTGCTACCTCTCCGCGTCTCCGTCTCCGTCTCCCACCCTCTGGTTATGGTTTCCCACTTACCTACCTCGCCGTTTTCTGCCTCTCGCCGTTCCCCTCCTTCTGTCTGGCGGTCATCCTTGCCCTCGCCATCTGTTTCACAGTACGCCACACACAGAGAGAGAGAGAGAGGGAAGGGGAGATGGTGCTAAAGAGAGGATAAGTGAGGGAGGAAGAACATGAAGGGTATGCAGCCTTCTATAGATATTTCTAGACTCTTTGGAGTCGTGTCCTGGAACTGCTTTCAAATAGACGATATCAAGTTAGCGACTAATTTTCCATGAATTCTGGATAAATCTGTTTTTCAAGCAGGCTGAGTGAGTCTCAGCAGAACATGCACCATGTGAAGGATTCTAACATCTAGTAGTAAGACGTCGTCTCTAAACCGTCCTAACATTGTTAGCAAACCTCAAACTGCTGCGGTTTCACACAGAGATGTGATTGATTGACTCCGCAGTGGAGATGTTAAGAAATTAGACTCCAGCCAAGGAACATGTACGTGACTCTGAGAGCTGTTCGGAACAACACACAGAAATAGAGACTTGGATTAGCTACTGCAGCTGCCCGTTCATCAGCGAGGCTCGGCTGAGGTTGCTGGCCGGGCTGGACGTACCAAATGAGAGAAGATTGGCCGCAATTATATGAATATGATCCAGGTTGAACTAAAGTGCGACAACCCGTTCTTACATGTTACCATCTGCACATCTATGTTGTGTTTCTCATGAGGTTTAAATCCAACATGTGTGTTCTCTAACACCCCCCCCCCCTGTAGTTATTACACAAATATTGTTCTGTTCGTGTGCAGCAGTTAACATTTATCCCAGATTTATCGCGGCAGTGAGGGACGATAAACAGCAGACACTGGCGTCCATTCTCTATCAGGTGAGTTACGACGCACAAGGGCATCGAGGCTCCGATATTTCTAATTATGGCCGTCTTAAAGCCAGACCAAACTCAAAGGTCATGAGTTTCAAACATACTAATTCTTCCAAGATTGTATTTATGAAGCACTAATTCAGCTTCATCGACGTCCCAAGTGTCCCTGCTGACCATGCAAGATCTAAACACGGGAGTTGTAGCTTCCAGCAGTTGACATCAGTCAGTTCTATCTTTAAAAGAGGTTAAAGGAGCAACAGGTAGAGGCGGAATAGGCTGTATTCATCGACTGCTTGAATAATAATGAGATGAGTTAATTAGCAAACCTCACTTTCCCATCCTTCCCTGTAGCAATGAATGCAGACTGGTGACCTCCTGAGACCCTCCGCAGTCTGGCCAGGACTGCTGAAGCGAGCCGGGTCAACGCTTCCACGGGACGCCGCTGCTCTGCGCCACAACGACAGGAAGCACGAAGGAAATCACCGCCTTCACGGCCCCAGAACGACCTTTGACCCCCATGTGGTGGAACCTGATGACAGATCTACATGCAGGAGTGTCGTTCCGGGCATGTCTGATTCATCTTCGACTTCATGCAGGGATTAAAGGGGACCCGTGATTCTGTTCAATATTTCCTGTCCCATATATCGAATGTTGCAGTGTCAGATAATCCTATTAAAGTGATTCAAGTTTCAGGTAATGAGGAAAGTATATGTGAGATTACTTCCTGTGAGCAAATAGCTGAGGCCTCAGATCGCTGTGAACACTTCAAACGTTTTTCTTTCTTATTTTCAAGTTGACGTCAGCTCGTCCCGTTCGTCTGTCTACAGTCAGGCCCGGTGCAGGGACGCTACCACCGAGCAGGCTGCAGATGTTCTCCAATCAGAAGACAGTGGGCTTTTAGAGAGGGGGGGAGGGAAGTTGTGGAGCCAGCTAGCCCCACACCAGCATGTCTCGTAATACCAGTTTGTACCTCAAGAGGCAGCAGTGAGTCACTGTAGCACGAAGGAGCTGAGGCTTCATTCTGTCATTCACTAATCAAACCATGTGACCGTCGTGAGTGTTAGAAAGTAAAACCACTGATAACCTGAGAGTTTCCCTCTCTGCCTCATGCCGAGGAATTTAGCATTTCCCTCTCTGTTGTGAAGCGCCGGATCAGATACAAATTGTTTCTTTAAAGCGACGGGTGCTAAACCAGCTCGTCTCAGACAAGTGATGAACTGAGGAGCTGCATAAAAGAACAGCAGCAAGATAAATATGGATTGTTTTTTTCTAAACTGTGAATCATGCAGAGGAATTTCAGAATAAAAGCATACAGCTGGAAATGAGCGTATAATGTCGCCTTTAAAAAAATCAGCTGCAGCTATTATATGCATATATCTGTGTGTGTGTGTGTGTGCGTGTGTGTTTCTGTTTGGGCTCGCTTACCTTTCTGGACGGAGAGAACAAGTTGCATGCTGTTTTACAAGAGGGGAGATAAATCTGACAGGAGTGTCAAGTAGCCGGCGTCACAGCAGCCAAAAGCGGACCTCTGCTAGCTGGCCAGATTCTTGTGGCATCGGATGGCTGAAAACTCCAAACAATCACACGATAACACACACACACACACACACACTCAGTCGGCTCGGGGACGGCAGCCAACAAGAGTCTCTGGCTGCAGGAGAATGGTACAGATTCTCCTCCTGGAGGCAATGTTGTTTTTTAATTAGGTTTAACAGTGAAGTGAATCTGCTTTCCCTATTTATTATTAGTTATAACCCAGCTCACAGATGTTTTAGACATCATGTTATATCCAACTTTACTGCTCATGTGAATAGACTAGTGTATCTTAAACTGTTCTCGTAGGATTAAAGCTGCAGTGTGCGTGCTATTTCTATACAATGAAGTGTTTGATTTTGATACTTCTTCTCTTACGTCTACGCTACCAATCATGTTTGGAGAGCCATCTGTCATCCCAGTGCAAATAAGGCGTCACTTGAAGGGTTAATACCTTCTAAGTAATTGTTTTATGAACTCAGCAACCTTTGTGCAGGTTTGTGAGGAAATCCCATTGTTGGTGTTCTAACTTTTTCCTCGTTGGTAATGATGCATTTTGAAAAGCTGGTAATCTTGTGGGTTTCTCACATTTCACTAAGCCACCAGGACTGCACACAGAGTTCGGTCTGGGTAAGTACTCAATCAGTCCAACCTTTTTTTTACAACCTGGCAACCCAAAGGTTGTTAATAGCTTATTACTGGTCTATAAAGCACAGTTAATAAATGGAGCATTTCTGAAACCACAAGTTAGACGTTGTAAAGTTGTAAGTGATGCCTTCCTGTTTTATTCGGGATGCATGTGGAACAGCAGTTTTAATAAACACTCTTCGTCTCATTGTTTGTCGCCTTCAAACGGAGGCATTGTCGGCTGTACTTGATTCTCTCGGTTAATAGTTCTTCCTCATGAAAACACACACACACACGAGCGCTCCTTGGTCACACAGAGAGCGACAGTGGCTGCAAGGAAGGATTTACAGGGGCCGCCTGTCCTCCCAGCAGTAGGCTGATTGGAGGGGCCGGCTGTGTTTGTTAAGGTAATGGGCCCTAGGTGAGCTAATTCACAGGGTACACGCTCCATGCTCTGTCACCTCAGGAGCACCTAAGTGGAGGAGGGGGTTGCTAGCCAGGGCTAGGGTTGGGGGAGAGCTCTCCAGCTCTCCCCAAATCCCCTCAGCCTTGCTCCATCTCCTCCAGCTCCACCTGAAAGTGATTACCAGGCCAGCCGTGAGCAAACAAGCCCCATATGGAGTGTATAGTGGGGCTGAGGCTGGAGCCTTGGGAGCCCTCCTCCACCTCTTTGGAGAGAAGAGGCCTGAGCAAACATAGCTAATGAAGTCTTAACAAGCAGCCCTGGGTTAGCGTGAGCCCGCTAAATGCCACCGAGGCTCTTGGAATTGTGTCCAGCAGATTGGCTAAATCTACTCGAAGCTTTCCTTTACAAGATAAAGTTGCATTAGCATATCTCCGTCTCACCATCTCAGAAGTAAGTCCGGGATCTGGCAAGCAGTCACACTTGACGAGCTTCCTTTTTCCAGCAGGAGCACTTGATTCTGACGGACAGAATGGGGTTTTAATTGGAGCATATTAACTTTGGATCTTGATGTAATCGTGCATTTTATTCATCGGTCACAGAGGGTTTTAGCGGCTTTAGTCCGGGCAGATATTCTCTCTCCCTGCGTGCGACAAACAGAAGATGAGTGGATTTCCTCAAGTGAATCATTATAGCTGTACAGAACAGACCCGACGCCCTCTCTTGACCTCGTCTATCCTCCCTCCATCACTCTCCCACACTGTGACCAGTCCCTTACCTTCACTCCCTTTTCATTGCGTGTCCTTTGCAGACATCTGAAATACCAGGGTTTATTATTGGGAGAGTATCTAACCATCCATCGTGTGCACAAACATAACCTCGCACGGACCCGCATACCTCCACAGCGCTGGATAGCTGAACTCTTGTTTCATAATCAAAAGCAAACAGCCATTAGCAGAGCTCCTTCCTTGTTGTCTGACACTGGCGACTCATTCAATCAATCTGTGCTCTCCTGATGTCCGGCCTCCACCGAGCGCAATCTTGAGTTATTTTATTCATTCAGTGGGTCGAGACTCTAAAAAAAAAAAAAAGCTGCCTCACATGATAAAGACTGGGCTGCGGTCCAAACTCAATACCACTAAACTTAAACTCAACACCACACCCTGGCCCCTGCACACAATGTTGCATTATGCTTGGAGAGGAAACTTGGAGGAAGACGCTTTTCTTCCACTCCGCATGCAACGTAAGGCCACACATCGGCCTCTGAGCGCCCGAACTCTGCAGGAACTGCAGGACAGTACGTCTATTCAGCAGTTCATCCCCCTTGTTGGTCAAATAAATATCATGTTTCCAACAGATGCTCTGATCACGTGTCGGCCTTCCTCCTCTCCTCATCTCACCAGGAACTGCAGGACTGAACAATCACACCCACAACAATCACATCTAATTCCCACATTAGTAAAAATGACCTTTTTAGTCCTGCATTACTCGAATAACTGAGTTGTATGTGTACATGCAATTAATTAATGGATTTCTGTAGTACAGTGTTTTAATATTGTGGTTGGCTAGGTAAGTTAACACACTGTTTTTTAGTTTAAACCGTTGCAACGTATTATATTCTAGGACCTGTAAAGGTCCTTTGCAGCATTTTTCTTCAGAAAATATGGTAGAGTGACAAAAAGTATGCAGTATGCAGGCCTCTGTAAATATTACTACGATATTATACTCATCATATACTTCACATGCATCCACAAAGTATAATCAGGTCTTTAAAAAACAACTCCTGAGAGACACACAGCCAATTAAAGCAGATGAAGGAATATTAGAGTGATGTGTTCAAGTGCATGGGAATAAGATTGGAATAAGAAGTTAATAAAAGGGACTCTATATATAGACAGACTTTATATATAGAATTTGCCTGGATAATGAACCGACCCTATCAGAGGGGGGTAAAAAACACTATTTGGTACAATAAGTTTGCTGTCAAAGATGAGCAGACAGGCTGCGAGCATGTTAACAGTGATATGATTCTCTGCCAGTGTTTCAGTTTGCTCTCTGCCTCGCGCAATTACGCCTCCCGCGGAGCTCTATGCAAGCGTTAAACGAAACATTAGCACCTCATTTAAAAAATAAAACAGCTTTTCACAAGGACAGACAGCTCCCTGGGTAGTCTTATCATGCGCAAATTAGCCAATTTACCAAACTGGCCCCTCTCTCTCTCTCTCTCTCTCTCTCTCTCTCTCTTGCTGACATGTGAAGCTGCACGCATCCTCTCTCTGCCTGGTGTGCATGTTATATTAAAGATGTTGTGTTAAGAAAGTTACAACCTAAAGTTTAGGAGTTAAGATGATGTAAGCAGGACGTTCGTGTTCCCGTTCTTGCACCATATTCTGGGGGTTATTAAGGTTTAGTGCATTAATGTTGCAGAAAGCATGTTTTTATGTGTTTTATTTGCAGTGATTATCAGCTGCAGCTCATCCCGCTTAATGTCTTGTGTTCTGTTGAGCACCCTCATCATCCTCCTCCAACATCCTGGTGCCACAGACACTGGTGAAACTAGTTCGATCGTGTGCTGTGTAACAAAAACATATTTAAAATAAAAATTGATTGATTCCTGCCAGGCACCGCCCCCGCCGCGCTGTGATTGGATGAGAGGCTCTGTGGGCGTGGCCTGCCAGCCTCTGGTATATATTCGAACAGCTCCGTCTCCTTACTGATGAATTGTATGGGAACCAACAACAAAGTGGGTCGAGCTGTGTTAATGTCACTGTGTTTTGGAGAAAGAAAGAGGGCCCACATTTTTCTGTTCCGGTGCGGGGGGACAGCGGTGATTTGGGTTTTTCAGCATCAGACTGGCGGAGGATACTGACAGTCTCCGGGAGAAGGTGGACTCTCCTCTCAGCCATCTTGACTGCTGCTCGCCGAACTGTAAGGCTGTTTTCCTCCTTCTCCTCCGCGGCTGAAAGTAAACACGGTTTGCACATTGCTTGCAACTCCGTGCAGGATACAGACGGAAGCGAGATGGGCTCGCTGCGCCAAATCTAACCGGACTGGAGGCGAAGACAGGCGGCGGAGAGGATTACGCGTTTGTAGCAGAGCAGAAGAGGGGGACACGACGCGCCGGAGGGATGGATCTGTTTGGGATTTACCTGCTCCTCTCACTCGCCCTCCTGCCCAGATCCAGCTGCACCACGGCCAAGGAGATCACCTGCCAGGAGATAGCCGTGCCCCTGTGCAAGGGGATCGGCTACAACTACACCTACATGCCCAACCAGTTCAACCACGACACGCAGGATGAGGCGGGACTGGAGGTACACCAGTTTTGGCCTCTCGTTGAGATCCAGTGTTCACCCGACCTGAAGTTCTTCCTGTGCAGCATGTACACCCCGATCTGCCTGGAGGACTACAAGAAGCCGCTCCCGCCGTGTCGGAGCGTGTGTGAGAGAGCCCGGGCCGGCTGCGCGCCTCTCATGAGGCAGTACGGTTTCCCCTGGCCGGACAGGATGAAGTGTGATCTGCTGCCGATGCAAGGCAACCCTGACATGCTGTGTATGGACTATAACCGGACCGACTCCACCACGGTCTCCCCCGTGCTCTCCAAACCCACCAACCACCCCGGTAAGGGTTACAATCCACCGAAAATCAAGCCCGGCCGACCCAGCGCGCCTGGGAAGTTCAAGCCGCCCGCAGCCCCGTGCGAGCCGGGGTGCAAGTGTCTGGAGCCCATGGTGTCGGTGAACACGGACCGACACCCGCTTTACAACCGGGTCAAAACAGGACAGATCACCAACTGCGCCATGCCGTGCCACAACCCCTATTTTACGCACGACGAGCGGGCATTCACCGCCTTTTGGATCGGACTCTGGTCCGTGTTGTGCTTCGTGTCAACTTTTGCCACCGTTGCCACTTTCCTCATCGACATGGAGCGCTTCAAGTACCCAGAGAGACCCATCATCTTCCTCTCAGCTTGCTACATGTTTGTTTCCATCGGGTACATTGTCAGACTGATCGCCGGACACGAGAAAGTCGCCTGCAACCGGGAGTACGACTTGGAGCACATCCACTACGAGACCACCGGCCCCGCGCTCTGCACCGTGGTTTTCCTCCTTATTTACTTTTTCGGCATGGCCAGCTCCATCTGGTGGGTCATCCTGTCTCTGACTTGGTTCCTGGCTGCTGGGATGAAGTGGGGCAACGAGGCGATCGCCAGTTACTCCCAGTACTTCCACCTGGCCGCCTGGCTCATCCCCAGCATGAAGTCCATCGCGGTGCTGGCGCTGAGCTCCGTGGACGGGGACTCGGTGGCTGGCATCTGTTACGTGGGCAACCAGAACCTGGACAACCTGCGGGGCTTCGTCTTGGCCCCGCTGGTGATCTATTTATTCATCGGCACTATGTTCCTCCTGGCCGGATTTGTGTCGCTGTTCAGGATCCGCAGCGTCATCAAACAAGGTGGCACAAAGACTGACAAGCTGGAGAAGCTCATGATCAGAATAGGCATCTTCACGGTGCTCTACACGGTGCCTGCAACTATCATAGTGGCTTGTTACTTTTATGAGCAGCACAACAGGCAGAGCTGGGAGATCACACACAACTGCTCCAACTGCCTGCTGGAGAGGGACCGCAGGAGTCCGGACTATGCAGTTTTTATGCTGAAGTACTTCATGTGCCTTCTGGTGGGCATCACGTCGGGGGTGTGGATCTGGTCGGGGAAGACTTTGGACTCTTGGAGGACTTTCTGCACCAGGTGCTGCTGGGGCAGTAAAGCCACCAGCGGCTCCATGTACAGCGACGTGAGCACCGGCCTGACGTGGAGGTCAGGCACGGCCAGCTCCGTGTCCTGCCCCAAGCAGATGCCATTGTCCCAGGTTTGAATGCAGGAAAACAAAAGCAGCTTATGAGGACTACTAATTGTTCGGGAGATAACCCATCCCTCCCCATCTTTAAGCAATTTGCATTGTAATGAACTGCTGCTGAGGTGCTGCCCTCCTCCCTCCAACACCTCACACACCTCCAACAAACAGGTTCATTCCTCCCTGTTTAGATGTATTAGAGGTGCAGACTGGGGCTTTTACACAAACTGGGCATTACTTGTTTAGGCAGAGAGACACTTTTGTTCCTGACTAGCTTCATACAAAGAGCATTTGGGTTTTTATAACCATTTTATCGACACAGTGCCAGATACCATTGTATAACGTCAATCACATCAAAGATGGTTTAAATTAAGCCTTAATAGTGCCCAACTCTTTTTACGGGTCATTCGTTCTTTTTTTTTGTAATTTTCAAATGTATTTATATATAAAAAAAGCTTGTGTAAATTTGTGTATAAAAGAAAAAAACTTTATAAGCTATTGTAAATTTGTACAAAGTGTAGATGTCCTTTTTGTGAGAAAGCAAAAAAGCAAATATGACCTTTATTTTGACAATAAAACTTTTGATAAATCTCAACCTTGTAGTGCTTCCACCCCCCCCACCCCCCACCCCTCCCGTGCGTGGACGGACGTGTCGCTGCTCGCGGTGTCTTGTGGTTCCTTGTGGTCACCGTGTTGACGATGGCGGCGGCGGCGGCAGCAGCTTTTTCAGAGGAAGCCCTTTTAACCATCAGAGGCTGGTAATTAGAGGCATGGGTTGAGTTGGAGCATCTCCATAATTGTTTAAGTCCTCTTCACATGCCTGCAGAAGCCCGCTTTCTTAATTTGGTAAAAAGGGGGATTGGGTGAATGGGGTATAAACGCAGGGAACGGACCCTTTTCATCTGCAGAAACTTTGATCTTTCTTTTTTAACAGCCTCGGATAAAGGTGGTGTGTTAGGAGTGTCTGTCTGATGTGCCAAGGTTCCCCTAAATGTCCCCATTTGGATGCTTTGATGAGTGTCCTACAATTGAAAGAGCATTTTGGAACCCTCGCTTTTTGGGGGATTGTCAGAGCTGAAACCTGCCAGAGCCCCTGCGTCTTGTGTTTGGTTTTATCTCCGGGCCTGAATTGAAACATCTCTCCCTCGGCTCAAGCTGTGTCAGCGAGTGCAGGGGCCTTGACATGAATGATATTGAAATGGCAATGAAAGCCCCACAGGTGGTCTGTTCACATGATCTCACATCTTAGGGCCCCTAATCGAGGCATTTTTGCTACAAATGTATCTGGTTCGGGTCCCAATTAACCCAATGCACTGGCATAAGATGATATACTGTAACCCGGCGTAGAAATGCCTTTGATTAGCTGGCGGGTTGTGACGGCGTGCTTTGTACTGGCTGCTTTATTCCTCCACAATGAGACTGTAGATGTAAAAACCCCAAAAGCTCCTGTTCAGCGCGGAGCAGACGAGCATCTGTCTTGTGAATAAATCCGCCTGTAATCACCGCGTTGACCAAGGAAGTCACACAAAAATAAATCTTTTTTTTTTTAAAAGAATTCATTGAAAATGAAACCTCAAGCTGCACTTTCAAAAGACCCTGAGCTCCTGTTCTGAATCTTTGGTATTTCAACCATTTGTTCCCAGCTTTGCAGCTTGTTTTTATTGCGGTGTTTACCTCAGGAACCTCAGCCAGGAGGCCTGCAGCTCGTCCAAGTGTCACGGAAGTGACATAAATGTGCAGCACCACCTAGTGGCGACAGTGCAGCTGCGCATCTCCAACGATCAGCACTGATATTCTCTCCCCTCTCAGACCAAAACAGTCACCGTAAATCACCGTGTCCTGACCCATCGCCCCCCCCTACCCCTCCCCCCCTCCCTGCTGACTAACTACCTGCTGTCTCCATGAACCACCTGGCGGGTCGAGACCTGTCACACACGTTGTTATTATCAAGGAGCTGCCCATCACCTTAACAAGAGAAAGTGGTGCTGGGAGTCTCATTAAGAGATGCTTCACACAGACAGGGCGGGGCTCTCAGAGGGCAGGTATTAGCTGTTAGCAGTGTGTGTGTGTGTGTTTCTATATTGCAAAGTAAAACTCTTTTCTGACATAAGCGACTATAAAACGACGTCAGTCAACCAGTCAGGACGAGTCCGTAATTAAACGTGCAGATAAGACAAATAAGCAGCCGTGTCATCATCTGGTGTCGTGGTTGCAGCAGCAGCCACAGAAACCTTCATGCAGCTTCCCCGCGTGATTGAAACGTCTCCTTCCCTCGACCGCTGTCTGAAGCCGGGTGTTGCAGCCGGAGTTTAGAGGCCAGGAGGAGCTTCCTGACATTTCTGTCCATCAAATATTAATGTGGGCGTTTGATGGGAGACAGAGGAGAGTGGAGGGGTAATATTTAGGTCAACTATTGATCCTTCTGAGTCACCTGGGTGCAAGATTAAAAATAATCTTTTAATGTACAAGAGGAGCTAAAAACAGCCGCTTGTCATTTTACAGTCGTTAGTTTTAAGCTTCAGATGAAGACAGGAAGCGATTTCTGTTCATATTTAATGATTTTTACAAGTTACAGAACTGATATAAGAAAAAAAAGACACGTTACACAGCATCAATATGTCACGTTTGATATTAAAACGTGGCGATTACAACCTGCAGTCCTGCCATGTCTGTTTCCCAGGATGCACTTGTCAGAAGAAAAACAACCGACAGCAGTAAAACCGACGTCTAATTGGGTGTATTCGTCCAATATCACACACATATCAGTGACCTCAGGGTTTCCGTGACCAATTTAGAGTAATGTTGGAGCTCCTGACCTCCAGCTCAGAGTCGAACTCCCAGCTGGCCATTTCAGACACCAGATGTTGGAAAACCGAGAGAGAATTCTTCCAGGCTGCATGCTAATAGTTTCTGAGGGACACAGACGTCATTGAAGCTGTGACAGGTTGGTTCCCTAATTAAAAAAAGTGCATTCAGGAAAGTGGATTTGATGAGCTCTTCTTGTTATGCTGCGACCTTTGGAGAGAGAGGACTGGAGCGGACGGCCGATAGGAAAGGTGCATATTTGTCGTGAGGTAAAGGGACGGTGACCTTCCATTCACTTGTCTTCCCAACATATAAATCTGAATTTAACAGCTCAGAGAATAAAGGTGGAATAAAAGATCAAATGAAAGTAATATTTTGAGTTCATATCTGATCAGTCCTGAAGTTTTCCTCCAATAAAAAGTGTTACGGAGCCTGACAAAGATATCAGGAGGAATGGCCGGCTCCCTGTTGGCACGGTAACAATGCCCCTGTGGTTTAGTAGTCCTCGCGGTGCACCCCTGCTGCCTCCTCCAATCCCAGGACCTCCACACACACACCAGCAGAGCATGGTGTTCCCTCGCTCCTTCACCGACTGACCGACGTGGACACAAAGAGGAAAACTTCTTTCATCTGAAGCGCTGAGTGCTTTCCCAGATTGGGGAAGGTGTGTGTTTGAAAGAGGGACTACAGGGGTCTCCTCGTGGAGCACAATGCGGTACAAGTGTGCAATATGTTAGTATGCATGGTTGGTGTGAATGGCCGCCCCTGCAGCCGCGGCAAGTCACCTTCTTCTGACTGACAGCAGGCAGACGACATGAATAAAGACACAAACAAACTTTTTTTTTTATATAGATGCAATATTTACTGTTAACCAAGACTTATAAAATAACAGCCACATGTGATATAGTCGTAACAGAGAACCAAATGTCCTGTGTGAGTGTGTTCTGCACAAGCTGTGACCATCTGAAGACTCTATATCACCTACATACTGTGTAGGGTCAGAACATTCATCAGCATTTATATAATTCCACTTGAAGTTGAGATAATCTTTACATGTTGAAAATGGAACTTTATTTCATGTAATTCTCAGATCGTCCACCAGAGGGAGTCGCTGGTTATAAGACCGGTAATGAATTTGATCCTTATAATTTGAAATTGCAAAATTTTATATTAAGAACTAAATCCTGATTGTATTCCTAGTCTGCTTTATAATCCAGATTATAATAAAATAATATTTGTATTCCTTGCACACTGGATACTTTATCTCTCTGCAGATTGTGGTTCTGTCTGATGGGTAACAGGAGGTCGGGCGCAAAGGAATACAAATCGCTAATCCATTCTTTCACACAGGCCGTTTAAAGAGGAAGAGAATAGACCCGGCACAATACACACACACACAGAACAATATAGGGAACGGCATATTTTGCATAATCCATTACATGCTTTACTGAGAAATCCTCATTGTTTCCTCAGTGTCACTGCGGCTCTATTGTGCGGCCCTGAGTTGGACTTTCATCCGATAGGGTTTTGGAGACAGAGTGAACCCGTAGACTGGCTCGTAGTCCGGCTGGCCTGCGTCCTCTGGCCAGATGAACTTGAACTTCCTCAGCAAAGTCACAATGATGAGGAAGAGTTCCATACGAGCCAGACCCTCTCCGAGGCACATACGAGGACCTGGAATATTTGGAAACAGTAAGTCACGCACGATTTAAAACACAAGTTAGGAATGAAGCCTCGGGTTCTGGATCTTCTACCTGCAGAGAACGGCATGAAGGCTTCCGGCTTCACAAACTCTCCCTGGTCGTTCAGGAAGTTCTCAGGGTTGAATTCATGAGGGAACTTCCACTGTCCCTCCTCGTGCAGCACGGATTTCAGGTTTTGGATGATAAGAGTTCCCTGAGGACGAACGAGGCAAACAGTCAACAGGCTTCACAGTCTCTGACAGTAAATGTTCCCAAGACATCATCAGCTGCTTCTCACCTTTGGCAAAGAATATCCCATCAGCTGTGTGTCTGTAGTTGTACGGTGATAAACACTGAGGGGAAGAGTGTTGGCTACCCGCTGGATCTCATGGATCACAGCCTGCGTCAAGAACATTGAACATGTGTATGCGTGTCAGACATGGAAGAACAAGGAGACTGCTAACCTGTAATCTGGGAAATGTACATAAAGATCCTTACATCTCCAACACAGCACGAGGTAACTTTAGTTTGTGTGTGTTGCCCATCGGCCAAACTGAATCAGACTTTCAGTGAATGAATCTGAGAAGTCTGTCTCATAATGTACCTGCATGTAAGGCATGTTGTGTCTGTCGTCATAGCTGGCATGCTCCCTCTTCTCCAACACCTGGTCGATCTCCTGCTGGCAGCGCTCTGGGACAGACAACAGGTTGAATAAAACATCTACGTTCAGGTCAGACACCAGCAGTTGCCGGGATGGGAGGATCACCTTGCACACACGGGTGGGTCATGAGGTAGAGGAAGCCGGTGAGCAGCGTGTTGGACGTTGTGTCCGTCCCGGCAAAGTAAAGCTCGAAAGCAAACATGACGAGTCCATCCTCTGAGAAAGAAGAGCCGCCACAGCCTCCCTGGATTGAAGGATCGAAACACAAGTGGCTGTGAGAAGTGCACATGGATCAATGCGCAGATGATATACAACTAACTGATTCACACGCACCTTATCCAGTTCATCCAGGTAGCAGTCAATGAAGTCTCGTGGTTGCCCACATACTTTGGTCTCCTTGTGCTCAGTGATCAAACGAGTGAAAAGTTTCTTACAAGTCTGTGAAAGTGAAACATTACACAGTCAATCAGTACGTTGATAAAGCTATCAGATAACACCAGGAGGCTTCAGGGTCTAATCAGGGAGCCCGTTCTTATCTCAGATCCTCAAATATCGACGCTTATCGTCGCAGCTCCCGGACGTCTGATACTGATGTGCAAGGAACCCCTTTAATGTCTGTGTGAGACGTGGCGGTGCACCTACCTCGATGTTCTTAAAGGCCTTCATGAAGGGCAGCGGTAGCTTTCGAATCACCGGGAGAGAGTCATACAGCTGGAAGGAAAGAAAGTTACACCAGCAGAACAGTGAGCAGCTCAGTCTGCTTTCAGTTGGATGGGAAGACGCCCGTTCATCGGATCAGTGTAGAACATCGTACAGAGGCTCCATGTTTCTGAGCTTCTTCCCACCACAGCCTAACAACACGTGACTTACCATAGCCCAGGGTCCGTTAGCTATCTTAGAGTTTTCCTGAATACACTGAACAACCACTTTGATGAAGTCGTCATCGTGGTCGTAACGTGTGCCGAACAGAACCTGGCAGACGATGTTGGAGGCGGCGTTGTGAAACATGACTTGTGGACTCCATGTTTGTCCTGTGGAACAGACGTGATAGTGATAAGTCCAACACAAGTCATGTCATTGTAACTGAATGGGATAAGTTATGTGTTGCGACCCACAGACGGCATACCAAAGCTCTTTTCCAGCGTTTCTATTGTGTACTGTGTCTCTCCCAGAATCCTTTGCTCCATGGACTGCTTCCCCAGACCGAAATTCCTGAAGGTCATCAGAGCAAAGCGACGATGCTCCTTCCATCTAGAGCCGTAGTCTGCCAGGACGACTCCTACAACACGCAGCATTGGATGTCTTCATCGTCTGCTGTCTTCACATCACCTCTCCCATGACATCTTATTTCAGTCTCACCTTCATCTTATTTCAGTCTCACCTTCATCTTATTTCAGTCTTACCTTTCACGGTGAGGTCACTGACAAAGATGTCGGTGGGTCGTCCAGCAAAATCAGCAGCCTTGGTCACCATAGCTTCCTTCATGGCCTGCATGCCATTTATGATCACGACGGGTTTGGGTCCAAGGAACAGACTGTAGACATTTCCATAGCGCTTCCTCAGCTAAGGAGGGGCAGAGGAAGACACCCAACAAGAAAGTTGTGCTTTTTTTCACGCTGAAACTTGCTCAGGGTTGAAACCTGCCCGACGACAGGAGAGAAAATCAAAGACATTTCATTGTTCCTACCCTCTCGAAGTCCTGCAAGGGGCTGTCCAGGCTGAGGTTCAGCAGGTTACCGAGGATCGGCAGTGGAAGGGGTCCTGGAGGAAAGGTCTTTGCTCTCTGACATTTGAGACAAAGAATGAAGACAAAAGCACAGAGCCACAGGAGGATGAAAGACACAAACATTGTGAGACTGATTTTGAAGAGTATTTGACTGACTTTAAAAGCGTTCAGAGCCGGAGTGAGCCCTGCCTCTCCTCGTCATTTAAATGTAAATGTAAAGGGTGGTCTCTTGTCCGTGCAGACCCGCGGGAAGACAAAACAGAGCAGGCTCTGACAAGTGTTGGCTTGTGCGGAATAAATCAGTAATCTTGCATTCCACTTTACCTGCAGTAACCAGCACAGCACTTCACACTGTAAATAAGTGCTGAGGGTGGACTCTAAGAATGTGACAAAAACAACAGACCCAGTAATCCACACACTCACAAATCAGTCTTATGTGGGTAATATTATTATTATTATGACAGAACAAAAAAAAAATACAAACAAATACACAACAACCCTGTTGCATGGTAGAATCTCAGCATGGGAATACTGCCTGGTATCTTGGAGGAATGTGTGTGTTTGTGCATGATTGCACATTTTGCATTTCAAAAACGAGATATTAGCACCCCGACACCTCTCAGTAACATTCTGTCGGCTGTGTCTTAATTTTACTGTTGGTGGATGACAATGTACACATCTTAATGGATTAAAAAACAACACTTGAAAGAGCTCTTTTTGCAGGCCAGAACACTTACAAAAAATACAGTTTAAATCATCATCACATTCACTTTAATCTACTGGATTTATTTAAAGAAAGTGTCACAAGTGTACTGAGAATATATTCCCATTTGAAAATGACATCACAATGCCAGAGAGCAAATGAGAGTTCAAGTGTTGGGATTCATCACATGGCAGCAGTTCACATTCTGAGCCACCAGAGGGCAGCATGACGCCAAAGCATCAGCGAGGCCTCTGCAGCATGACAGGCTGGATGCATCTTAACTATAAAGTGCTTTGAGAAGTTCAACCGTCTCACATGTCATGTTAGAATCTGAATGATGCTGATGATCAGCTGTTGCAGTTGCACGTGAAGCTCTTCACATTTGAGTGAACGAGAGAAACACTTAAATCATCATCAAACACAGGTCAAACTACTTTTTTTCATTTTATGAACTAACAGATTCTACAAGGTGTAGGAGTGTCATAAACTGTGAAGGCACTGGATATTTTATGGCAGAATATAGGTGGATATTTTTTTAAATCAAATATGTCTGCATACATTTTATTAAGAACAAGTTCAACAGTAACTGGATATACAACATTAAAAATCAAATCCATTGTTCACTGTAAGAGGACCCCCTGTGGTCACTCATCTGAAAGTCAGGGGGCAGCACTCCGTAGGTAGGTGAGATACGAGGCTTTTGTTGTCACCTTCAAACGGACTGCGAGAGAAGCAAGATCAAGAGCTATCCGCTTACACAAAGAGTCGTCTCTCAGCTGCGGAGCAGCAGATGCAACAGCCATGCGGCCGGTTCACTGTGAGAGTCTCACACCCGTCAGCATGAAGTCGTACAGAGATTCTGAGAACCTGTGCTGGCAGGTTACACTATTGGACGCATTTCAGCAAGGTAACATGTACCGTCTATGTCTGACATGTTGTTTGATCAAGGTGAAACCAAAGCCAAAGCAAGAGGAGCACACACATCCCGAAGGGCAACAGGCAACGCTGCTCCTTTGCAGAGCTTTGCTGTGTGTATTTCTAGTGACGGTGTATGTTAAGGCTTGTATTCCTTCTAAGCTCTGCAAGGCCCTGAAATAGAGTGACAAACTGTCTCCATAAATACAAAGCCCCTGTGGGGGGGGCGTAATTGCTTTGTGAGCCTCAGTCAGCTTTAGAGGCCTTCGTAGTGTCCTTGGAGTCTGATGGGAAAACGGCTATTTCGTTGTAAGAGTTGGATAAAAGTGCAACAGCCAGATTATTGTCTTCCATTTCAATCTGACACTCCCGGTCCAAAAGGTCACCAAAACACAGGCCTGGAGGCGACCGACATCCACTTTGACCCCGCTGACCCACCCACAGGAGAGGAGCTTCATGGTGGTATCATATAGAATGACTGTGATGGGGGTTGAGGTTGTTTTTGTGGGACAGGTCAAGGCCTGCCTTTGTTTATGGACAGTGTGTCTGGGGGGGGGGAAGAAACAGGTGGGCTGCACTTTTAGATTTTCTCAAGGATTATGTGCCCAAGGACGCTGACGTCTAGTGTGTCTTCTCTTTCCTGAGTTTCAAGTCGCTGTGCATCACATGAATGCCTTGCTGTCTCCCAAGTGACAGTGCGGTCTGCAGGGCGCAGTAAGGCAGAGAGCTGGAGCCTGTTTCCAAAGTGTAAACTGCAGGGTATCTCCTACATCTGGTACCCCTGATCTTATGTTGCAAAATAACCTGGAGATACAGTTAAAAGTCACACCCACTCTGATCTTTTCTCCGCTCCTTCATCATTAGTCTGTAGCTCTGCGCAATTACCCAGCTCAACCAGCGTGTACTGACCCACCCTCCTGGGGCAGGCCGCGTTAGCTGAGGAATTGTCCCCGCTGGGCCCTGCTGGCACCCCAGGGTGCAGCCCGAGATCCCGTCTGGGGGGAGGTGGCGGTTTGAGTCTCCCGCGTTTGCTAACACGTATAGATCTGGGTGTCCCCACGGGATCGAGGGGACAGAGGGTCAGCTCGCTGCCATCCCTCTCCGGGGCCTCGTCCTGGGAAGTAGAGCAGCCGTTGTTCCCATTGGTGTTGTAGCTTGTCGGTCCCGGAGAACAAGGGAGAGACGGGCGCTCCAGACAAGGTGCTTCCTGGACTCTGCTGGAGCCCTTGCTGCCTCGCCTCTTCCGGAAACTCCCAGTTTGACCGGCCTCAGATTCGAGATCATGTTGGGTCTGGGTGTTTGGATCTGTCGCTCCCTCAGCAGAAAGCTCCACCTCATATTCGCTCTCCACCGTATACTTTCTCCTGCATTTCTGCCTCACCGAGCGCTTGATGGCACAGATGAAATCCAGCACATTCAGGAAAAGAGACAGAGCGGCGACACCAAGCATGAAGTTGAGCATCACAGTCTTCTCAGTGGGCCTGGAGATGTAGCAGTCCACCTGGGTGGTGCAAGGAGGATGCTGGCATAGGAACCTCCTGGGAATGTAGAAACCAAACAGAAAATAGTGAGCTGCCCCAAACCCGGCCTCCAGCAACGTCCTGAACATCAGGTGGAGGATGTAGGCTCCGGTGAAGCACCGAGCCCACCCTCCTTCAGCCCTTAGAGACATCTTCTTCACGGACGTCTTGCTCAACAGCTTCTGCTTGATCTTGTACAGCTGCATGACTTTGATGGGACCTGTGGAGCTCAGGTCCACAGTGAGACCATTCGAGACCTTATGGGCCACGTATATGATGAAGAAGAGGTAGGGGAGACATAAGGCGACGAGTTGCACCAGCCAGAAGCGGAAATGCGAAATGGGAGAAAATAGATCGTAGCACACGTTGGCACAGCCGGGCTGGATGGTGTTACACACAAACCGCTCCTGCTCGTCCTGGTAGAGAGGATAACCAGCGAAGAGGAGAATCAGGAAACGGAGGAAGATCATCACAGTGAACCACACCTTGCCTGAAAGGTAGACCGCGTCGCAATTAGAAATGTCTATCGAAATGTTCAAGGCCAAAGAAACCTTGATGCAAAGAACCATCTAAATTAACCTTAAAACAATTCATCCTGACTTGCATTGCAGCTCACTCACCCATCAAGGTGATGCTGTGATTGACAGAGATGAAGATGACTTCGGAGGCACTCGTTCCCGCCATGCCTGCCGCGATCAAGTTCCAGGGAAATCTCCCAGCCCTCGAGTTCCGCGGCCCAGTATAGATCCTTGAGCCAGCACCTCAACCTCTGCCTGCTCACCTCACCTCCAGTAGCACAGTAACCTCCAGGTGGACACGCACGAAGCTCCCAGTGTGAAGCATCGACACTCATCTAGGAGGAGCTGTGGAGGGTCCAGGTGGGTAAAATCCAATCGGATGCATTTTGAATCAGCCAAATCTTTAACTCCTGCTGTCTTACCTCCTTTCCCTCTGTCCTTTGCAGACAACTGTCTGTCCCCAGACAACAGAAGACAGGAGTGAGCCCCATTGTGGGTCTATTCTTAACACGCTTCCAAAAGGCACGTCCACGTCCTGGCATTGCAGAGATATTTTGGGGCCGCTGGCCGTCCTTACAGGAGAACTACAAGCCTCCTGGTTGACTCATTCTAAATGGCTGCATTAAATTCTGGAGCAGAGCGTTAAGCATGTTCAAACATGCAAGACAATAATAATGCATAGCTTTACTGCTGCAGCTGATAAATCACCACAACCTGCAGACATGAAGGTGACACAGGTTTAAGAACGGCTTGTATATAGTCTGTATATTATATATGTGTCATCATTAATCTGATTTATACGATAAATTAAATTCAGGGTTTTCTGATGTGCCGATGAACACGGTGCAGTGCAGATCTCCCTCGAGAGCCGACAGAGGACGGACCGGATCCTTCCTTAACATGCAACCTCTGCACACGGTCAAGGTCTCTGCAGGGACACATGGCTCGACTCATAAACACCACAGACACGTTCTCGTTAGCTCTCCCATACTTGTTACTTAACAGTAACTCTTCCAAATGGGACACATGAAGGCTTTGATTGGGAGGGTAATCTTCACCATGGGGTGGTTTTGCACAGGGGAACTTTGTAAGGGAAATAAACAATGCATGTAAAGAACTTACAATCTCATTTTTTAAAACTCGTTTAATATACTAAGATACAAGTTTATATCATCTAAAGGAGAGTTTTAGCAAACACAATCTCACGTTAAGGCACGCCGACTTCATGAGGTTGCCCAGTGACTGATTACAGGACTATGACCTGCAACACTTTTATATTCCCACAATAATAATAAGACCGTGTCCCCATACACACACCTGCTTTGAACAAATGCACACTATGATAAGGTTGTTTTATTTCCTTTTTCGGGCTTGTTCCAGGCATTTTAATCATAATTCTATTTTGATTAAGAGTCACAAGAAATGCAATCACAGTTCCTATTAATCCTCTCTGCCTCGTTTGTTTTGAGTGATATTTGCCTTTCAGCCTGGACACTGAGGCAATGATGTCAACATCATACAATATTAAAACCTCCATCTCTCTCTCTCTCTCCCCTTCTCCCCCCTCAGCCTGGACTCCAGCTTCAGCGTGAGAGATTTCCCACCTCCCTCGTCGTCTTACGGGCCACCTGATCCTGCAGCTGTTTCCTATTTCCGCCTGTGCTCTGGGGGGGATTAGCACAAGCAGAAGTGAAGCGACTGTCCACAACGCCGGTCCCGAAATGCGTTTTGAAAATGTCTTGCTGATTAGATAATTGCTGTGGTTGAACATAGTGAGAGCTGCAGGCTGAATAACACGACGTTACCTCGCAAATCAAATGCTGATGGGAGATCAAAGGTTTCCGGACATGGAATTACAAGTCGTACAGTACAAACTGAGATATTGGGATAGTAGAACTTAACTACTTCATAAAGACAGACCGAGACACACGCTGGGGTTATTGCAAGGTTTTTAAAGTTTATTTCCTGCACAGGTTTTTCTAAACATTGTTGAACAGAAGGACGGGGAGTTTTTAAAAATCATAATTGAAAAAGAGAGAACAAAGAGAGAGATGGGAGTTTGGCAAACGGAGAACAAATGACTCACTGAAAGGGAAATAATACACCGACAATAACACCGAGGAACAACGGACTCGAGTACAGCTCGTTGAAAATATCAATGAATATAAAAAAAACAAAGGTGACAGCCAGTTACTGACAGTTAGTGTGGGAGGACATCATGATCAAAGTAGAAGTAGTCCAATTGTTGCAGAGCAGAAGAACTGAGAGAAAACTCTATGCAGAGGTAGAGTTCAGTGCACAAGGCCGTGACACACACGTGACGTAGCAGCCAGCCATCAGGACCCCACCGGCCCCGAAGGTCTTTGCTGTACGAGTTTCCACACCAGGACTCATGTCAGTCGACCACACGGCATCAAACACTTTATCTCGGTCTAGAAACGACAGACTGGGCTGTATGCACACACACACGCATGATAAATAGGATATACAATCTTCAAATAGTAACTTACAACAGCTCCAATAACATTAATCTCCTAAAAAAAAAAAACACTCGTTAGAAGCACCATGCAACACCTTCACTTCACGTGCAAGTGGGCCGGTCAGAGCAACACAACAGGATCGTTCTTCATTTGATTGGTTCTGTCCTGTCGTACACCCGCTGGTCAGGGTCGGAAATCTCCCCGAGCTGACTGACTGACAGCTCGTCAATCAGTAGGAGTGGAATCAGCCGTGTGGAGGTTCCCACTGGAATGTAACGTTGAAGGTGGAGACCTGACTGCTACAGGTGATGGAGGAGGATCCCACTGGGAGTTAAACCCTCTGAAAGACGTTCTACTTCCAGGATATCTCAGGATTATATTGAGACAGTTACACGTCTGCTGAGTGATGTTGTCGGGGGAAAGAGGAGTTCAGTTGATCGTATGGCTAATTAATGAAACTATAATAGAGTTTATACATTGAAGTCATCACTTCACATTAGAATTACCCAAATAAAGTGTGAAACAAGTTATTTTAACTCATGTATTTATCTGTTTACCCTGACTGTATCTCTGAACTCCCTACTTGACACTGGGAATGTTGCTGAGTGACTAAATGTTACAAGGAAAAAAATAGGAGTTGAAAATAGAGCATGTGAAAGGTAAATAGAAGAATAAAATCATTTAGGTTTGGATTCATGGTTCAAATGAAATGTGGGAGAGAATAAAAAAATGTCAATTTGTTAAAAAAGAAAAAAGTAAAGTGAACTCACATTTAATTTAATAAGAATACTATTTATTGAAGTAACCGGTTATATTTGTCACTGTCCTGATAACATTGTCAGTTCCGAGGCTCCATAAGAAACTTCTTCATTTACCGTACATGAGAAATAAACAACGTGTCCACAGAATGGGGTTAAAAAGACAAACATCACAGAAGAAGCCTGGACTGTCTCGTTTCGTCCGACCACATCGAACATGGCGTCTTGTGGAGTGTGAAAACTTAACAAAGAGAAATGACAAAAAGTGGTTGTCCCCCATTTAAATCTTGATACTTCACCAGATGTGTCACAGGAACAAGGAATCAAACATACTGAGAGGAAGAATAGAAACTGACCCGATATAAATACTCTTAACTTCGCTTTGTTTTTACTTCCTGTGTTCTCACAGCACAAACCCCAGTTACAGATGTTGCACACTGGCACTGTATGTACACTATACAGAGGCGATTTAGTAAAATGTATACAATCCGTTTTATTGTAAGCAGTGTTTCAATGATCATTCATTCAACTCCGGAACGACAATAAAAACACCCTGAAGAACCAGAATGCTTTCAGCGGCTTGGTAAGGGCATTAATCCACTTGTGCTGAGTCTTTGTAAGCAGGAAGAACCGTACAAAAATATTTCAGAGTTATTTGTTCTATTTTCTCCGGCGGAGGGGGGAGAATTGTTAGCTTATTACAGGCACCACGGATCCGGACAATGGCAGTGGATTGAGTACAACAGGATTCTAGAGTATGTCTCACACGTCTTCCAGGTTTCCCCAAGTATACAAACTGCATTCTATCTGAGCACAACGACCAAGAAGTGCATGAATATTGCTTTAAGTGAACGCCGGAGATTGAAGGAGACGGACGAGACACTGGAGGTTTGCACCTTAAATTCCCGTCACATTTAGCACTAGCTTGCTGTGTCATGGTTAGCGCTCTGATTGAGGGTTTACGGTGTGATCTAAATAAATACTATTAAACCAAGCAGGGAGTGAGACAATATTTGAGTGTCAGTCCACTGTATACTCAAGTGAAATGAATGTGTGTTTCCCTTGCATGTCTGCGAGCTGGAATTAATGCTGGATGGGATTGCACATGAACAGAAAGAAACAAGGAAAAACTAAACACTGAAACAAATTGACAATTGAAGGTTTCATCGTGGCCGTAAGCCCAAAAAACAAAACAGCTTGAGCTACGAAACTGTCTGCGGTGGAAGATTAAAACTAAAGGAATGTACACGGCGTCCCTCATCAACCTTGCAGCCTGTTGAGCGTCAGAGGGAATATTGTGACGCTGCCGCAGCTGTCGTGTGTTGTATTATATTTGTTTTCTTTCCTCAGTTTCACAGGGCTAATATTGCCAATTGCACTTTCCATTTGGCTTCTGATCTTCTGCAGTCAAGGTCTTCATGCCGCCAGCTTGCACTCACACGCCCCAGTTTAGTTCAGCTCAGCCCTGTTTGGTTCAGTGCAGAATGACTTCCTTTATTTACAACAAACAGAGAGGCCGCAATCACTCTTGAAAGTGCCATGTTGTGTGTGTTTTATCAGGCAGACGGACCCACTGATCCACAGGACTGCTGCCCGCCTGGTTCGCCTGCCTACCAGGCAGATGTACAGAACGCATGACAGGTCTATCTGTTCCTCTGCACCCTGCTGCTTGCGGCCGGTGTTAGGAAATGATGGCTGGACACCACCGCACCACCGACAGGTTGTCTGCACTCACTGACCTCTTCTTGGCTAGTTTCCTCAAGTCCTTGTATTTGTCATCACACAACCGTGAGATGGCCTGAAAATCAAAACAAAAGAGAAGTTGAGTCCAACTCATACTGGAGCTTTGTAGGCCGATACAAAATTCTGATGATATAAAGGCAGATCATTTTCAGGACGAAGGATGATGCCATCGTCAGTGTTCTACCACTGATCTTATATCAGCCTGTCTATATACCAAGCCATTAAATTCGGGGGCAGATCCACTATTGACCTGTTGATCTGTTTCCATTATTTCTGTGTACTGCTCACCTCTAGTTTCTGAGCCTTGTCTCTGCTGAGAGGTTCCAGGGGAAAGCTGAGGTTGTTGGCCTCCGCCAGGGAGCGTAGGTCAAAGTAATACTTGGCGTAGACACTGGACGGCACATTTATGTTGAACTGCAGCAGCTCCAGAAACTGACGCTCCAGCTCATTCCTTTGTTAGGGAGACAGATTTGACAGGTGAGCCCATTGGCAAGCTATTAAGCTGAGAAGCTGACACAAGTTGAGATGGAAATAATGAGGCCATGAAAATTTCACTTCTGTCTGCAAGAAAATAAAGACAAGGCAGGAGAGGGAATGTTGGTCCACATGGGAGCATCCCTGCAAACTCTATCACCTCTTAGACAGAAGACGTTATGTATTGTGCCAATACACACACACACACACACAATATACTGTAGTGAATCCCCAGCACATCCACCAAACATAACCCTTTCCTAAGACTCACAGCGACTGATATCTATATAACGCAGCTCTAAGCTTCATGTGCAATTAATCTCACACTGAAAACACTATTGTCCTGCGCTGCCTCACACTCAATAGCTCTATGATCCCTTATTCACTGTGATGACAGACAATTTCATCGGTTTCTCTTCAGTTAAGAGCATTTCAGTTTGCATTGTTACGTGTATAAGAAGCACCATCCATCTGTTTTTTTCTGAGCCTTTGTTCACCGCCCACGCACATTTACAGCCGTGCAGCAACACGCAGGCTAAATTTAGACTCCATGGCAGCCAAGCTCTGCCTGATAATGCTGCTTCTCTTCATCACACCTTGGCACTCTTTCAGCTGTTCTCAACAACTTATTTTCGTTGTTTTACACTCGAGCTGAAGTGGATTTAGAGTGATCTCTGTCGGATGGGGGATTTCAAATTGTGGTCAAATACTGAGTTACTGTCCAGTTGCTGGGAGCACAGCAGAGCCACATGCTGGGCTTCTCTTACTGGCAGGAGTCCCAACAGGTGGATTACTGTCACGGCTGTGGGAATTTCTGAGCCCGAGGGTCTGAATATACAGCCACTGGTGCAGACAGAGTGTGAATACAGTGGGGTCAGAGGTCAAAGCAGTGGTATCAGAGGTCGAAGCAGTGGCAACACGTCCACAGCATCACGTTCCCGCTCAGAATAATTCAGCCAAGATTCCTGCCAATCTGAAACGGAGGTGGAATATAGGACAAGGTGGAGAGCACATCCTAAAGGTGCCTCATACCCAAACAGAGGCACTGGAATAAGAAGGACTAGACCTGCATGTATGTATGTGCCTGTCGACAGCCCTTCAACACCAGCTGACCCGTCCAACACATTGGTAGTTGGTGAACTAACTGTTAACAGGACAGGTTCAGAATTTGTCTTTTCAGGCATTTGTCAGGCCTCAATAGGAACATTTAAAGATGCTCAGGTTGCTGCAGTCGTTCTTTCTCTTCACACTGACCAGCCTTTCTTAGTCCCTCTTTTAATGTGTGCGATTTTGTGAAAAAAAGAAATGAGGAAACTTAGTCACATCAAGTGGATGTCTTCAGCCTTATGTAGCTCTTCCTGTCTCCCAGGACTTTGCTTCTCTGCTGACGTGCAGTGAAATGATGGTAACAAAGATCAATCAAAAGATCAATGCCGTGCCGTGGCACAGACTGCTTCGGAAGACGAAAGATTTCAACTGATGTTGGTTGAATCTTCACACCACTGATAACACCACCCTGTTTCCAATGACTCATCTCTTTTGTCCCAGATTTCAATCCCGAAATAGCACAAAAGTCAGTAAATAATCTCCAGCAGATATAAAGATACATATACAGCATATATATATATATATACTATCTGAGCCTTAATAGCATTTGCTACTTGCCAACTCAACATAAACTGAACCAATCAAGCCTTACATGTTTTTTATAATTACCAAATGACCTCACTTGTTTTGATACCTCGCCATCGAACGTTCCCTGTCATCCTACTAACACAGAAACATAATAACCAGAAACACATTTTAATTATTGCTGTGGAAGTAGAAATGGAGCAGATCAAATATAAAAGCACTTTAAAAACAAAAGACTGTGAGCGAGTCAGCTGTCAATGACGATGTGCAGCAGCTGCTAACAGCCAGTATTACTGACCTCAATCTATCTGCGTGTATTGCAATAGGGGCACTTTAGACTACCTGTATATCAATGCAGTGCAACGTTTCAGGGGTTTCCAGCAACTCACATGTCCTCCACAGTGATATCCTTGAGAATTTGGCAGTAGTCGACATTCCACACCGCCTGGTCGTCCCAGACCTTGGACGCCAGGAGGATGGCTCCTAACACAATACGCTTCCAGTTGGCAGGGCATATGTCGATCTCAGCGTAGGTCAGGAGCCTCTCCAAATAAACCTTTTGGACAAAGAAATTCAACATGTAAAATATACACACGGGTTTCCTGTCTTGCCACGTTATGAACAGGTAATTTTCAAATATATTCAAACACATTTGACTTCGACATATTGTATGAATACATCATCCCCTAATGTTTGACTGAAAGATCCAAGTTCTAGACGGGTGACAGAAACAGGGAAATAATCTTTTCCTTGCTCAATATTTCCAGAAATAACTTCTACATAGTACACTCAGTCTCCCCAGTGTGACACAAACACAGGATGTAATAAAGTCCAATATTAGGCTTTTCCAATTATACTCTTCAATTTTGCATAACACATCCAGCCCTCTGTCCTTTCTTTCTCATTCTTCCTCCCAGTTTGTATTAATATAGCAGCTAAGTTTGTTTTTAGATGCAAAAGCTCTTTGTAGTAGAGTCGATCTTTTCAATTGTCCACGGATTGTCAATAATATGTATTGAATCTGTGGGTTGCTGTCAGCCAGAGAAGGGATGGTACTCTCTCTTCAATGTTCTCACACTGGGCATCATATGAAATGGAACTTGGCCCATGTAGGTCTTCAGGGTTAGACCTTCACTGTCTAACACACAGGGCCAGATGGCATTATCGTATCAGCCCATCAAGTGTGCTCCATCGGATTCCTGACACAAAATAAAAGGTCATATCTTCAAAAGACAAGCGGTGTGCTTAATCCATATCCTATTGAATGTAATCAGCATGTCCTCCTTTTGTTACCCGCTGCTGTGTTTCATTCCTCACTGCCCACGTTCATTCACAGTTAGTGTGCTGCTTGACTGTTCAGCAGTCTGCTGCCTGCATCTCCTCCAGGTAAAAATCACAACAACAAGATGTGAGAAGCTGATAAAATCCAACGTCCCAGGAGATCACTCATAAAATATCCATGTCGATAGTGCGGCCGACCCCC
>CAAKHC010001659.1:6739-26542 GCA_901007825.1 Macroramphosus scolopax | reverse complement strand
TAAAACTGTTAAAGAATATCTCAAAACAACATTTGCTCTATAGCTTCTGCATGAGACTGAAAAAACGTTTAAATGACTATTTCTATTAATATTTGCTAGTGTTCCTTGTGACTACTTTCCTGCATGCCCTTCTAATGCAATAGATCCTTCCTTACTAATCCGTGTAGGGATGGACGGTATAACGGACATGGAAAGCACACAGTCAGAGGCAGCAATGCACCAAACCTGGTCTCATCTGCCAAAAGAAAGAAGAAGAAAATTGGCAAAATCCGTCGTAAACAGATTCAGCTGTTGCACTGAAAGTGTGGGAAAACTTTTTTTTCCAAATTGCCTTGACATGCGTGACAGGCGGACATGCATGATGCGTGATTGCTCAGCCATATGTGGAACAATCAATCGGGGGACTGGAGTGAAACATCAGAGTAGGAGCAGACAGGGAAGATACAACGCTCTGACTCTTCATTTTGTCATTTTGTATCAGTGCTGCATCGTGTATGTTCGTTGGAGAAAAAAGTATTGTATTCAAGGATACAAGCTAAGAGTAAACATGCACACTGAGATGCTGCTAAGAGACGTTATACTGAACAAAGGAGATGTAATCATGTCAATTCCTGCAACATTGTAGACGAAGAATGGTTTTATTGTGTTTGAGTTGGTTGGGGGAAAGAAACATAATTGCTTGTCCAGTCACATTTTATAACAACACCCCAGAACTAAGACATAAAGGCACCTGCTGTCTGGTCTTTCATGTATTAGATTCTTAGGCGTCTTTTTTCCATCAACCTTCACCAGAGTACACAACAAGGGATGGAAATGTAAATTTGATCATCAGAATCTTACGCCTCAGAGATAATGCCTGCATGTTGTTTCGGATTGCGCATTACAAAACAATGACATCAAACTCCTGCATCTTCACTGGTAGAAGCTTTTAATAAGGAGGAGTGATGGCGAAGGGGAAGAAATAGTTCACAGCGTGATTCCTTCAAGGAGGAAAGACGATAACAGGCGTAGTTGTATTGTCTGTGAAATGTCTGGAAACAACAGCAATATACGAAAACATCTATCTATGCAACATTGGCTTACTTTGCAGGCGTGCCAGCTATTTAACAATGCAGAAGAGCGACTGCTCCCCAACTGCGCGACACATCAGTTACTGGGAGTAAATATCTGTTATAATAACATCAGCATGCATTCAGGCTTAGCAGAGTTTTTCCTACCTGTTAAGAAGAAAACCCTGTGAAGGCCAGATATTTCAAAACAGAAAATCAATAAGGGTAAACAAAGGAGGGCTAGATAAAAGGACCAGTATCTTAACGATCTTATCAATTCTCATCCCTACACACAAACGCAAAGCAGCGTATAGAAAGAGTCACATCAACATAAGCCTCTGAAAAGGTATTTGTTGTGGAGGCACCGGAGGGGTCCGAGGTTACAATCATTAAAATGTAATCCCATTGCTCTACGTCGATTTAAACTAGAGACCATATGTTGATGGGATCGCACCAGCAATTACACCAGACAACATGATTTCTCGCATGAGTACTCGGTTGTCATCACTACATCATCGTATGAATATTCAGGACTGATGGGTCAGGCCTTTATTTCTAACTCAACTGCACAACTGTAAAGTCTCGTGCCTGTGTCTTGCACGTTTGTGACGCTATCGCAGTGTCAATATCTGTCCACACACCGACTGTCAGACTTAGAAAAACATGCCTATGTGCTTAAAACCCCTCTGTGGTAGTTCTACAGTAAATGTCTGCAGGATAATAGGTTCCCTTGATGACACACACAGACAGGCGAGAAGCTGTCACGGCTGGTAATAAAACGTGTCCAAACAACAGACGGTATATAAAGATCGACAGCAATACAGCTTATCAGAAGTGAGGCCCAATAACCACAAGGCGGCTGGCTGAAGGTCATGAGCCCCGCCTCCTCTAGTATATGTCAAATTACACAGAGAAGGTTTATATCCTTTTTGGCAACTCATGTTCTTCGTTTGTTCAAGAGATACTGTTTTAAAGTAAGTTTGACTTTGATCAGTGATTTGATTATACGCTTTAAAAAGGGTGACTGTGAGTTTGGTACCTGCTTCCCTGCTTCCCTGGTTGTCTACATTTGGCTCCACCTGCTTCAACACCACCACATGAAGGGTAACAGATGGTCAGAAACTGATGTTAGATGATTTTATCTCTGCAAGGTGGACTTGACTTAATAAGAACCAGACTGCCACCACAGTAGTAGCAGTAGTAAATACTGCAGTCTAATGTCCGGACATTCAGCAGCTGCAGAGTTTGGGATGAAGGAGTCAGATGTTTGCCTGTTCTCCAGCTGTCTGCGCTCGGCAGGAACATCAGACCCCAACCGGATGTTTGTCTTCCATCAGACATGGACAGAAAAAACAGGGTTCATTATTATTTGTAAAATTAATTAGTAACAAATATTTGTAAGTAATATTGAAATGAATGCACACTTGCTAAATTAACTAAATGTAAAGGTTGAGGTGAAGTGAGGGTTGAATGAGCCTCACAGGTTGGGAAACAGACCATAGTCAAGGATTTCAGATTAAGTTTTGGGGACCCAAAATGTTTCATATTAACATTGAATAAAGTCACTTCTTGTAATGTAAAAGATTCATTATAGCTTCATGGTGAATATCATCTGTAATATTTATTTCAGATACAGTTATATGATTACATGTTTTTATTTGGTCTTTGTGGCTCTTCCTCGCCCGTCTTTCTTTTTCTTACGTCTTATTGTCACATATTGCTGTATCTTTGTCGACCTGCTTTTACCGATTCCTCCCTGAGGAAGTCTCACTCTATACATAAAAATAACATCTGTTTGCTCGCATTCCGCTTGATCACACAGATGATAGACCATAATCTATGTTGTCAATCAACAAACATGTCTGTCCTCGAGGCTGCCACATCTAAAGAAGTTCGAGATTCAGCCCGGATCCCATTCGTCACGCTTGAACAATAATAGCATGCTACATTCTCTCTGGAAAAAAAACAACATTTACTTCTGCATCTATTGACAACAGTCAGCATCCCTCACTGTAGAGAAGGAAATATACCAGATGTGAATTTGACAGCGCTGTCCAACAATGAAAGCAGCAGGCGAGGCTCTCTGCACATCTAAATGCTAATGTCATTCTGCTTCCCAAGCAAATGTAGAAGCTAATGAGCTGGCTTGGTGAATGCATCTTAAATGCTGGAAAAGACATAAGTGACAGCATACCTGGAGAGAGGATACATCCGAGCGCAGCAGGAGTGTCACAAAAATGGGCATATTAATGAGCACATGGTCATGCAGCCATACTAACGCTTCCAATTTTGGTGGAGGTTACCCTTTCTTCTAAAGCTTATTGCTTCCACTTAGAGCCTCTGCATGTTCAATAGCTGCATGTTCCTTGTTTCTTCAAATAAATCATAAAATCCAAAAAAGGAGGATTCTGCAGATATACCCAACACCGAAAATGACAATTGATCAAATGCACCATATTCAACTTGGGAATGCATGAAAATGTGTAAATACAAGTTTACAAATGACATGCAGAGGATTGTAAGAAAGTAATATGCAGAGTGATAAATAACTCACTAAGTACCCCACTGAGGGGTTCCGTCGTCTCACAGACGATAGAAGATGTGTTCAGGACAAGCTGAGATCTTCCCTCTAAAGTATGAAAAGGACTTTTGTACATCATTTTGTATTGATGCTTAGAAGATGACAAACAGACACGAACACTAACTCGTGACTACAATGGAGTGTGTTCTCTCATGCTGTTACCAGTTACTGTCACTCAGTATAAACCTGAAATGATCAGGTACCGGCCCTCAGTCACGATGGCTGGCCCGACTTCACAAATGATGCTGGTTAAATAAAACCCAGAGCGAGTACCAAGAGGGCGCTGCATCGGCTGCGTGGAACCCGAGTATAGGAGTTTGAGGTAAAGGACAAATTTAAATGGTCGTATTTCTTATTAGTCTTTGGATTGAAACAGTCACCAGCTTGCTACTTGCTGGCTAACTTCACAGGCACTAACGTTACCCTGGCTGTGTGTAATGGTTTCATTATACATCTCGTCTAAGCCCTAAACGTTGAGTAAATGCAGTTTGTATGTGAACATTAGAGATTGTAGTTATATCTGTCTATAATCCACATTCACAAGCCACCTGAGAGATAGTCATTACCTAAAGGAGTGTTATTGTTTCTTCTTCTTGTTTTTAATTTGAATGTTCCTCACTAAACGTATGTATCCCTGAGGTCCAACAAACATTTTCATTCCTCATGCGTTGCTAACATCCATGTTTACGAGCTTGCCATGTTCTTATTCTGGACCTCTGATGGTTGCTGCATTACAGCCGCCTCAGTGCCGCTTAACTCATTCATGCACACGCACACGAGAGAAGCTTCAAGCTAATTATCAGTTAGAACTGTATTACTTACCAACAAATTGTAATTACAGATCTCAATTAAATCATTTAGCTTTACTTATAAATGAAGTTACGAAGGAGCGCTGAACCGAAACAGAGTCAATAAAAGAATTTTTAATGTGATTTGAAAAAAGGTTAACAGAGACGGAACCATTATCACTTGATATTATACTCAGTGGTTTGAGGTTCTAGTCCCAGCTTCTGATGAACCATACATGACCATACAGAAAGAAAAGTTGCACAATAGGCCAACTCATCAGATGTTTAAATTATGCTGAGTGAGATCACACGTCAAAACTGTGAGGGGAAACAAGACTGATGTCATTCAGATGGATCCAGTTAAGGAATAAAGCTGCTTCAAAGCTTCTCTCTCCGTGTGCCTCAGAGCGATTCTTTGGTGCCACTTGTGATGAATGCGGCGATGAATGGGTTTCCTTTTGCAAGGCACTGTGGGACAGGGGATTCTTTCGGTCTTTCTCTCTGAGCCATTTCGCTTTCCTTCACAATGGGACCTGATTTTGTGTGAAACTGATTTGGACTCATTTACAGGGTGATAACATAACAGAGAGGTGAAATGATGTCTATGAAACAACATCACTGTTTCATCAACAAAAAATTCAGTATTCATACATTGAACCAGCATGAAGGATGGTCAGGTGTTTTTTTAGCATTTAGGGAATTTGAAAAGCTCTTAGCATGCCACAGAGAAACTTCTGAGTCATTCCACTCAGTTAGGAACCGACCGTAGCTAAGAAAAAAGAACAAACGCACCCATAATGTTGCTGTTAGTTGCTTATTTTTTTGCACACTGCAGTCAACAAAGAGACCAGTCTCAAACACAAGTCCACAAGGTACAAAGCTTCATTAATCAGGTGATTTAGTATTTATGTGCTTTGAGCATCTTAGACTAGAGACGCTTTGTCTTTGGCCTCCTCACTGAACTGAAGAGTAAATACACATTGTCAGCCTGCATCATCTCTCACGCACCTCCCCATGCTTCAACTAGCTACTGCTCTGCCACTGATTACCTGATAGTGCAGGCCATCTATTTGTTGAGGGATGTCAAGAGAGTCGGATATTGCATGTAGAGCAAATAGAGCGTGTTAATGTAAAAGAAATGCAAATTAAAGTATGTTTCCATCCACTTTTATTGCCAATATTCAGAGGTGGTTCTCGCGAAAAAAACAGCGGGGGGAGGCGTCCCTCATGCATCCCCTGTACTTCTCCCATCCCAGGGTACCCAACGCATCCTAGGGGTTCCCCAGCTCACACACTGAGCATGAATGCCATGGCCTCACTCCTAACATCAAATGTTCCCCCACTTCAGTCTCAAACTGGCATCGACAGGACACATAAGATACAAACTAACCACAACGCCAAAGAGCCGTCAGAACTCCTTCACGTGTGTGTCTTCATTGAATGTTCCACTCTCCTTTTCCATTACATTTTGTCACACTTTGTTTTTAATGCTACACTGACTGTTCCACCTCAGCGTTTCCACACAGGTTTCCATCCACCTCCAGTCAACACAGCTAAATGATGGCTGTGGACATTATCTTGTTGCTTTTTATTGGTACAAAAGGTGATATTGTTTCCCTTTTTAACGAAATGTAAACTTTATTAAATGTTTTCTAGAAGTGATTTCAGGGTTCTTGTAGCCAGAGAGAGAAAAAAACGGCAACTTAACAACACTTCTCAAGGCTGGCTGACATTTTAAGAACTGTCAGGAACAAGAAATGTCAAAACAGTGTTACCCGGACCTGACTGATCCACACAATGTCACCGGGATTTTTTTTTTTCGTTTTCTCTACCCGTTGGCAGTTATCACAAGTCATATCACTGAGCAGAGAGTCGGCACTCCAGTAAGAAACATCACTCGGCGTCTGAAACGCCTATCAAGCCTCGTCAGATCGATAACATCCAGTGCATGAAAGCTATAGGCGACAGCATTGTCTCAAAAATCAAAGACATTGGAACAGCATGACCAAGGCAGACACAGAGATCACCATTTCAAGGGAAAAGAGGAATTGGATGAGACAGCACAGTCACAACAACTGTCATATGAATGTGTGTGATACTCGAACTAAGTCAAGAAGGGCTGACCCGACTCCCCTCAGGATGCTCCTGGCTCATTTTGACAAAGTTTACTCATTTGAGGTGAAAATCATTATCACAATCAGTTTGGTTAATAGATTATTTACCACGATTACTCATTGACTTTGGAAGCTTTATGTGTGCTTGCTTGTTGCTCCACATTGGACCTCTTGACACCGAAGGGTTTCCAAACAGCTCAATTGGTTTTATCTTTATTGTTGATTAAAGTCTCTGTGAACTAAACTGGCTCAAAGTGAGTTTGGACTTTCAACTCTGTAAAGGAAAGGGGTGCACGAGATTTGTAACACAAGACAACGACAGACGACAGCATAATTACACACTGGAATGAGACAATAATCTTGTTACCTTGATTATCATTGGAAGCCAAATTGAAAATACTCAAAATGCTCAGGCCTCATATTGAGATAAATCAGCCATATTGTATGGTTGTGGGGTGGGAAATTATATCCTTCATCAGACACTTTTAGACACTAATGTTAAAATTCAAATCATTTGGGAGAAATTTTAATACAGAAGGTCAACTCTGCATATGAATGTCCAATTGAATGTGTGAAGTGGAAACTTTCTACAAGCAGAATCTTCATTAAATATGTGATGGTGAATCAGTAATTCTTGTGGCAGGGACTGTTTTGATGCTATAATCAGACCGAAATGACAATTTCCTCTGGTGATGAACGCTGAATTGTGATGAGACTGATAAGTACAAAGAAAAACAGCCGCTGGCAAACCGAAGCCTTAAAATCCTTACTGTGTAAACAGTCAGCAGAACTGTGCGGTGGAAGACATATTAGGTCACTGTGCTATTAAAATGTTGCCTTATGAAACAGAACCAGTGAGGATAAAAAAGGTTTTATTATCCACTAAAACATAAAGAGCTGAAATGACTCCGTCGGCACTAATTTGTTAAGACTATTGACCCGTCTAGCTGTCCATCTCATGACCACTCAGCTAGAATTCCTATACAGGATGTGTTGTCTACACTATTGCACAGCTCAATGTTGGTTTGTGATGTACAAACAAGAGCAACACGCTGTAGTGACAGTCATCCATTGAAAGGTCCTCCAGACACTTGAAAACAGACAAACACTTTGGCAGAAGCCATGATGATTTTACTGCAATACGAGGATATGCTCTTATTTATAGCTTTGCTCCCTGCGTTCACATAACAGCACTTTAGACATAATATCTTCAAAAAAAACAACAACATAAAACCTAAAAGGGCTAAAGTGTAAATCCTAGCACCTCCCCCACATCTGTAATTCCTCATCATCCTCATCTCTGTTTACTAATTAACACCCAGCAACAGTTGTTCCCCACCTCTGCAGGCTGAATGAAGCCTGCAGTATGTTGGCAGAAAATGTTCTCGCTCTATTTGCTTACACAAAGCTTTTCTACAGCAAAGCAAATGTGTGGAACAGCACTGCAGCACCACTCATATTTGAAAAAAAAACCCTCCTCATAAATCATTGTTTCACTTGGCATTTTGTCTTGACAGCAGTTTTATGCAACATGAACATTAACACCCACTGTGTAACCCTATGCATGCTGTGTGATTGTCTTGGAATTCTTTGTTTTAGCCAAAGGGAATAATAGAATGTTATCGTACCCCCACCCACACCAATGTTTTGAGGACAGAAAGGAACATAGATGTTTGGTGTGTGAAATTCATAGCTTACCGAGCAAAGCTTTTAAGAAGATATTACATGTCATATTATATAATGGATGTGGCTCTGCCCTCCATTATGCTAACGCAGATTCACTACTGATGAAGGATATTTTTGTATGAAGCAACCTAGTAGTAACATTTAGATCAATTGTTTAAAAAAGCTAATGATTTAATGACAGACTTCCAAATTGTTATTATTATCTTATCTAGTATGTGCAGCAGGGGTGGAAGCTTATTCTGCCTCCTCCCCCGGAGTCCAATTTAGTATCCTCCTGCTGCAGCATGAATATGATCCCAGCAGGCTGCAGCGAAGGTGTTTGTCCTTCAGCGCAGGTGCTATATAGCAAACTATTGCAGGCTACAGAGATGATGAGACAAAGCAGAGGAGTGAAAGAGATGTGCACAAAGGGACGTTTTTAGAGTCAGGGAGGACAGGTGTAAAGGAAAAGGTGGGAAGAACCAAGATTGTCCCAGAGGTAACGAGGCAGAGGAGACAACTTGGCAACCCACTTTCAGCAAGTCAACATGTTGCATACATCGTTTACGGCCTTGTAGGTTTCCCTCATGGCTCTCCAGGGGCCACTCACCTACTCTGATAGTCATGCATTACTCTCCTCTATAGGCCTTCATCCTCTATAGCCCCGGTCATCACTCTCTCTTCATCTCTCTCTCAGCTTCACTAAAGCCCCCCTTTCATCCTGTTCTCCACTGCACTCCTCTTCCATTTCTACCCGGCCCCACTATTAACCATGTTAGAGTCTTACAGATATGTACATTTGCACATTAAATCAAGCGTCCTCTTGTCGTCACACAGCGGTAAAAGTCGGTCTACTCACTACTAATAATACATACTGTACATTCAGATTAGTAGAATGATTATAAAGGTTAAAATGTGACAGATTACATCTACATATTGAGCAGAGTTGTGATACAGAACATAAGCCTGCTAACGAAATGTTTACATTTGAATTTTTTCCAGCTGCAGATTTGGAGAAGATCCAATGGGTGATATAATAATACAGTATTTGTATAGCAGGCTAAAAGGATGTTTGAAACAGGTGCTTTCACATAAAAATGTTCCTTCTTTGGAGAGAGAAGGTTATAAATGAATCTTTTGTGAATTTGTATGATTGAATTTGTGTTCATTCAAAGATAGTGTGAAGAGGGGCTGAAAGACTTCGAAACAGTTTAGCTATTTACTTCTTATTAACAATGAAGATTTATTTGCTTCCCTGGGACAATAACTTCAGTAAACAAATGAAAAAAAACATTTGCAATAGGTCAAATTGCTCTTTTAAACATTGTACTGTTATCAGCCCAGAATATCTCAAGATGTTCATCCATAGTTAAAGCACTGTTTTCAACCTGATGTGAACCTGGCCATGGAGGGTAAATCCCCCTCTTGGAAGGCATTGACTTAAATATTACTGGGAAAACACCAGACAGGCCTCAGGGATATCATCCGAGTGGACTATGACTATTCTGCATGACTGCATGAGGACCAACGCTAATGACGTAACATCATATGATGGAAAGCAGACCCTTTGAGCCCGTCTCTTCCTTCCTCACAACAATGAAGAGACAGACACAACGCCTATCAGCAGCTGCCCTCCCCTGTGCCCGGGGGCTGGCACAGAGTGGCCCACAGCAGCCACTAAAGATTTGTCTTTAAAACCATAACATCCACACCAAGTAACTGCACAGGGAAGGAATAACTCTGCACCAGCATTTTTAAACCTTATTCAGGGAGACTGAAGCCTGCCTCCTACATCTTGAACCTTTCTTGGCACCATGGATGAGAGGAAGGCCACTGAGTATCTGATTCAAACGTTGGATAAGTGTGTGGTAAATAACATATATATTAAAAGAAAATAAGTGGGTGAGCCATTTCCACAAAGAAGAGCTCGTGCAGATGCCTGGGGTGCCGTTTAATAAAACGATGCAGGGAAGAAATTGGACCATCAAGGAAATGTTCAAATTAATGACCTCCCTCATCCAGTGACACCCTACAGGCCTGTGGCAAAAATAACGGCAATCGATAACTTTAGACGGAGACAAGGCGGCTCGCGGATGAAGCAGCGAGATTTGTAGCATTGGGTGTGAACATACACCTCAAACGTGCCATCAATCTTTTCATGTCCAGGACTGAATACTGTATGAATATAAGACCTGTTAGGAACGCTCACCGCCCTATTGTTACCGCTGATGCTGATGACAAATCCACAGGCTGAGCAGATCAGCATCCACCGCTCCTCCGGATACCCTGGAGGAGGAGGAGCGGGGACGGGGAGCACTACCGCTGCTTCTCCCATGTTTACTGATTATTAGATGTCTTGTTCTGGTATTCGAATAAAGCCGCGTCTTACCTAGAGAATTTCATGTGCTGACGAGTTCACCTCCTTTCGAAAACAGCGTGAGACGGTGCTGGCTGGCCGAGCATCACTCGGTGTGTCTCACCGAGAGAAAGCGTAGCGAGCTTGACAGCGGCGCCCCGGAACGAGTATAAAATCAAACGAGCTCACTGCAGTTGTCTGGTCGTAACCGCCCGCACGAGGGCTCGTACCCCACCCCGCGCGTGCACGTGAGCACGCGAGCATACATACGCATCAGAAATCAATCAGCGCTTTCTTTGACAGGTAACATGACACACCACTGCTTTTGCTGTTGTAACAATAATAATAATAATGAACATATGACCTGACATACAGTGAGTGATCAAATCATTGTTTTCCAAGTCCAAAGTTACACTTTACACTCAGGTTCCGAGCCAAGACTGACAATTTCCCAAGGCAAGTCTTGAGTCAAAACACACAAGTCAAGCAAGTCAGAAGTCTGAAACGTTTTGTTTCCAATCCTAAACAATTTCAAGTGTGTTCTTTACGAATGTAATGTCATTTCAAGATTTTAAAGACACTAGAGTAATGGGTAGAATATCTAGAGTAAATTTAAAGTCACAACTCATTGGTGTTATAGTTCAAGTAGATTTGCAAATCTAGGGAATCCAAAATAATTAAATATCAAACATCCAACACCCAACGTGTAATGAGATGTATGTAAGAGTTCCCAAAAAAAAGTGTTTTTAAATCGGCAGGAAAAATAAAAACTAAAGCATGTCTGCATTCGACTCAATAGGGGTGAATGTCATTTCATTGTGTTGCACAAAACCTTGAAACATTACATCTTCAACAGCATGTCACCGGAGGGAAAAGTCAGTATTTAACTTGGTACAGTCCTGCCACTGAGTGGACATGTTCTGACATTACAGCTGGAGGTCGTCTGGAGTGAACCATCAAGAGCAGGACCACGGATGTCTGCAATCGGTCACATCAGATCCATAAATGGCAAAGACAAAAGATGTAATAGAAAAATAATAAATAAATGCAAGGCTCTACAGTCTGAACATTTAAGATCAAACAGGACAGGTTGTATTGGCAAAGGGAGGGAAACAAACTGTAAAACTGTACTCTTGCTGATATTATATTAGCATTGGTCCCAGAATTATTATCTTACAAGCATGAATTATGGTTTTGAAATTATTTGTAAATAAAAGCTAGATATCATCTTATCTGCAAATATAAGATGATGTATATCATCAGATAAGATGTCATGTACAAGCAGTAACTGCACCACTGATTCCATGTAAAGAATTTCACTACTTCATGGTAACATTGTAGTTCCTTAATAGATCTTTCAACATCTGTAATCTCTTACACTGGATTTTAGATTTGTTACCTATATTCAAGTAGCCTGTCTCCCTCCTCCAAGCAGATGCACCAACCCTCCTTTTAGTACGTATATTCTAATATCCAGGCCTATCATTACCTCAGCTCTAGTCTACTGCTTTGTGTGAGAGTACCGCACTATTTGTCAAGTTTGCTGACACAGACAGTAGATCAAATATTGAGTTATCGTATCATCTCACAGGCACGGAGAAGAAAATGTATTTGTGGTCATCTCACTTCTGATGGGTAGAAACACAGAGAAACACTAATACCTCACAGACTATGTGATGTAAAGTTAAGTACAGTACGCAGGTGATTAAATACCACATGCAAGGAATAACCAAACTTTCTTTGAACAAAAATTTTAGCTTTTCTTCCACGTGGCAAAAAAATTCCTTAATTTTCTTTTTATTTCAAGAATTACACACATTGTATGTTGTATTACAACTGAAGGTTGAAATTATTTCCAGCGTACATGGAAATGCTAAGAACACTCAACAAGGTAAGATGTTACTTTAATTGCGTTCAATTAGCATTTATAGGCAATATACAAACATTTAAAACAAAATATAATGTAGCTGTTCTTATGAAGTGGAAGCTGGTATCTAAACAAATTCAGGGCAATATAGTAAAACATAGAGAGCTTATAAAGTCAATATTTAATGCTAATCTGTCTTATGTTCTTGTGTTGCTTATGTTCACCAAAAAACAGTGCTACTATATTTGTAACACTCCTCATTCAGGTTACAAACTGAAGTAGATCATCTCCCTGTTGGAATCCCTTCAATTAAATTGTGCTTGTTCAGAACTCTCTGAAAACACAACAAAACAATCCAACCATTATCCGAAACTTTTTCCCAGGTCTCCGGAACATCTCAACACCTCTGCTCATAGTCTCCCTCCGAATGCAATGGAGGTGGTTATCTACATGAGACAAGTCATCTATTTTCCTTTTCTGCTTCTGCTACAGAAGACCATGGAGAAGGATGCAATGAAACTCTGCAGAAGTGGAGCTAAAAGGATTTCTTAAGATGGTGCATGCAGAAGATGACAGAAGCTAAGAATGTGAGCAACACCTCATTCAGTGATGCCTGAGAGAAGGTGAGAGGCGTCTCTTCTTCTGCCTTAAGGATACAGAGCTCTTGCTCTTACTTGACTTAATTCATACAAACTCATAACTCATGAACTTTGTCTTTATCGTGCAACACAATAACTACATTCCAAAAACTGTATTGTGAACAATACAACAACATTATAGATATTACCCAGTGTTACTGCAAACCCCTGGATATAATGATCTAAGAATAGCATGTGTTGTGTTGATGAATGTGTTATTTAGAGTTCAGAGAGTACATTGTGCCAGGCTAATAAATATTCATCATGTGAAAAGTGAGGGTGGGAGGCCGGGGATTGAGAAAGAGACGGTACGCAAGTTAGCAACAGGAAAATCTCATTAACATTATGCAATGATATTTTGCAATGATTTTTCTTCATTAGACCACTTAACAATGCACTTTTAATAATGAAACCAGCAGCTTGCTATGTCATCTTCCATCTGTATCCTCTGGTCACATGATTATAGGGAAATGAGGGATGTTGGAAAGGGTTCTATCGTCCCTGCTGTACTTTGCTGCCATCGGCCCTGAAATGTCAGTCATCCTTTTTGCTTATTTATGTTTTTTATTATGACACTGAGCTAGCTTTCCACCAGTCCTTAGTGTTTATGCCAGGCTAGATGGAGAGTTCAAATGAGCAATATATCTGTCGGAGGCTAAAAGCAACCTCAGTCTGGATCAAACCCATATTCCCTTCTTCCTCTCGATCAATTATACTGTTTGATACAGTGAGAGAGCATAATTTCTCAGGATGAATGAAGTGTGTATGCCGTAGATTAAATGGATTCCACACCTGCCAACCGTCAGAGCCAGAATAGGCTTCGCTGTAAGACATATCTGCTTTGCACGCACCAACAATAATCACACAAGATATCAGAGGTGCCATCAGGAGAGAGGTGTCAGACAGAAATGGAGGAGCAGCGTAACCGGGGTACAACTGAGACTCACGACATCAGAGCGCTGCACTGGTACGGAGATAAAGTGCAGCGTTCCAAGATAGCAGCATGAGGAAATATAATTGTGGACTATATGTTTGAAGTGATCTCTTATTTTTAAATGTGTTTGTCAATGAATGTTGTCGTTAAATACTTCATCGGGTAGCAAACAACTCAAAGCATAGCAGAGATAATAAGACTTCAGATTTGTGTCCATATCAACACGTTATTTACTATTCAGTAAGTAGAAGATAAATAAATAGTCAGGTCATTTTTTATTTATATATCACAAACTTGTGTTTCCACCCCAAAAATTACATTTTAAAAAGAAAAAAGGGAGGAGTTGTGTCATGTTACTTAATCATCTTCTGTGTTCAGTTTGCACAAACAGATTTACTTGACTTTACCATCAGTCTACTGGACATCGCTGCAGAAAATGCAGAATAAAGTGTTAAACATTTGGTTCACCCATTTCAAACACTCACATTTTTGTCTTCCACCCAACGATGACGTCCATGCACGGTTTTACACGCTGAGGAAAAATGAGATTCATCCTCACATACAATGAGATAATACATAAGAGTACGATTTAAAGTCATACAATGATATGAACGTATGTGAAAGTCAGTATTATGATGTACTACATAGCCTTGAATTCTTTTTTTAAATGGTGTTACGTAATAGAGATGTTACATGCTATTTTTAAACTCACTTAAAAATGTATAATATATCAAATGAAACAAAGGTTGTCGGAAAAAACACAGCAATAGCTTTAGAATGACTAAAACACCACATCCCTTTAGCCTGTCCATGTTGCTGCCAACATTTAAGAATGTCCTATGACAAAGGATGAGACTAATGATGTGAAGCATCAGCATGAAGATGACTGCCACTGACTTATATCCAACAGTAGAGGCCGCCAGTGAGCCATGTTGCTCGCGTGGCACTGGGCGGACGTGAACGGTGAGTAAATATGCCTTATCGACTGTATAGGCCAATTGACTGTAATGGCATGATCATCATAATGAACGCACACGGACTGCTCATGAGACTGACACTAATGAAAAGCGTGATTGAGGCACCTGAGCGGGAGATAACTTCTGCAGGCTGTGCGTAAACAGCATCTCTGCGCAGGGATTGGCACATGAAACCAAAACACTGATTCCACAGGAACACCCCTGATCATAACTAATTAATAAAATGTGAATCATACTTAATATCAGGCTATGCAACTGTTATCACCTGTGCTTCTTTCTTCTCAGTGAGCATTTCAATACATTATGTTGATGATTCTAATCGAATAACTGTCATAATTTGCTCTATTTTTAGAAAAAGGTGCAACAAGAAGTAGAACGTGACGGTCACAGGCGTGCTGTGTGTTAGTAAATAGGAGTGATTATGGTTTGTTTAATAATTCTGATTAATAATATGAATAGCCCAATTCTTTTCTGTTCAGATGTCATCATAAGCTGCTCATCAATGTAGTTTCGAGGTGAAAGTGTGCGCAACATCTCTCGGTGTGCCGTGATGAAGAGTGAAAGCTCTGATCAAATGGCCATCACTGAGGGCGCACGGATTCCTCGCCACGAGTCGACGACCTCCTCCCGACTTAATTCACGTCACCCCGCCCGTCTGCCTGCCGTCTCCTCCCTAAAACCCTCGCCGCGATCATCTCTTGGAGTGACTCTGGGCTGAGGAAAAGAAGACGGGGGAGAAAGTGGGATAGCCGAGAAGACACGCAGACTCCCAACATCACCTAGACTACCTGCTCCAGCTCAACAAGGGAGGAGGACGCACAAGTGCGGGCGCGTCCTTTCGTGCCAACCGAACAAGACAACACACGGGGGAAAAGAGAAGAGATTTAAATTCCGGAATAAGCTCAAGAACTCTTTGGAGAAGAGCACAGCTTTACCACAATAAGAAGCATAAATGAGTATATGCTAAGGAAAGCCATGCATCTCAACAGAGAAGAAGACAACAGCAAAGGTGAGCAAAATATTTTAACGGCCATCGGTTGTTTAAAATAACCCAGGCTGTTTTTATAGTTCAAAGAATTCGCGTTGGTTACCAGATGCCCTTGAGTGTGTCATGTGCAAGTAGTGATGCTTGGGGGGTCATTGCAACAAGCTGATGGGAACTGCTGTTCTGTTATTGCCTGTCTGCCTTTTACCAAAACGCACCGAAAAGCTCTGCATGGCTGCGAGAAGGGATGTCTCATGCACCCAAAGGTGTCAACGTAGTGACTGTTTGTGAGACAGACACTTGGGCACTTGTTGTGTTCGGCGTGGATCCATCTGTGGATGCTTCGCCTTCTCGCTCGTTTTCCGCACGAGGTGGCCTGAGCAGAAAAAGCACAAGGTCATTCATTCTCGGTCATATTAATGAGCAGCCTGCCGTGTTTTGTGCAGCTACGAGATGCGTGTGTTCGCGGGGTTGTCTGTGAGTGAGTAGCCCCGGATGTGTGTCCACAATTAGAGGGCAGACGGTGTGTAATGACACGAACGATTCCATCAGGGTAAGTAATGATTGAGTAAGTAACCTCTGAAGCATCTGCCAGCGCCATGCAGGTTATTCTACTCTCAATCTTTGAACTGAGGTCCAGGTCACTGACTAACACTTGATGCTGAAGGAGATTCTCCTGTCTTCATGTCTGCCTGTCTGATTATACACCAGCAGGACTTGTCTCGTGTCTACCACACCCACATAAGTTACATTTAAAGGATTGACATGCAGTTTGTAGACTATCACCTGCACCGCTCTGCATCTAAGACCTGATCAGATTAATCTTTCTATTACAGTAAAAAAAAAAAAAAAAATAAAATATCTCCAACAGTGAGTGCAAATATGAACCAGGTGAAATATCAGCTGCAAGTTTTTTTTGTTTCACCACATGGTAAGTGTTAGAAATGTTCCTCTTAGCTCTCAAATCTGGGCAGCTTGCTGATAATGATGTTACATTGCTCGCAAGGGAATACACCAATTCATTTTTTATGTGTCCCTGTCAAGCTTTATGGGCAGCTAATATCTTTATTTGTACCTGCTGCACATTGGCTGGTTGGTGAGGAGATTCCAACGTGGTCAGTCGGTGCCCTTGATGGTATTGCATGGCCCCTCATCCAAAATGCCATATAGTGCAACCTCGGTGTCAGATAAGGTTTCACCAGGGACAAAAGATGAGTCACCTTCTGAACCCAAGTGATTTGGTGATTACATGACAGCTCTTTGTGTCAGGGAGGGAAAGTGAAATACAGTGTGTTAACAACTGTGCCTGCGATAGTGAGACATAATGTATTTATCTCAGTGACACGGCAGCGTCACTAAAACTCTCTGTTCAGCTGATTTGATTCATTTCACTTCACTTAAATGATTAAAGTCTTCCCAAATGAGAGAATTAAGAAATAGACTTTCTGTATAGGACTACATCTCAATACATCAGACAAAGAGTGTTAACGATAAAGTGCAAATTTCTATGAATTACAAATGACTGACACTAAAACACTTAAAAAGACATTCGGTAAAGATAGTGATGGTGAGCAGACAGTCAAAGGAGGGTTTTTTTCCCCACTTGTCTAGTGTAAATCAGTAACTTTGACAAGCTGTCTGTAGTCAGTGTCAGACTGTTTTAAGGAGGTTTTAAATTCTTTAATTTCCTTGAGGGCTTCAGCCTATTTACCATGTAAATGCTCAACTGAAACAGATGGTGTCTTGTTTGCTTATAGGCATTTACTGGGTCAAAATGAAGAGAAAGCAATAGCTTGTATTCATTACAAAGAATTTACAGCCCAGCTTCCAACTTTAATTGCCGTGTTGATTACCCACGGACAGCAGAAATACGCCCAAAACATTTTGTGGCAAACAACATCTTACAGGATTAAATTCAGGGCGACATAAAGTAACTGATTGCCAGCACCTTTGAAATGATGTCAGAAACAAGGAGAGATACATCCTCTCTTCATCCAATACCCCCGTAGAAATCTACAGGTTCCTGAAGACGCCTGCATAAAACAATCTCAGCAATGTTCAGCTACCTCGTGACCTTCGGCCCTTCCCCAGAGTGCCGAGGAATATGGTTTGATGGACAGTTTATGGCTGTGTAGGTTTGAGGAAGCGAGTTCAAAGCATCTTCTTGTTTCACCTGCTGGCTCAAAAAATAGAAATAGTTTTTAGCTCCCGCGGAAGTTGGACTTAGCTGGGAAATAGAGACTAGAATAATCAATATCTACAAGTGGTGCTTCATTATTTAGATTATTTCTTTGCTTAGATGTGTTTTAATTAGGTTAGTCTACTTGATGTGCATCTATAAGCTTGTATTTTTTGTGATGTTTGTGCAGTGGCCAGCACCGTCGCATCACATGGTTTATGTGGTGCGCGGATGTTCTCCTCATTGGCTTTGCTCCACCTTCTCCCCACAGCCCAAAGACACGCAGTTTACTCTAAATCGCCTGCAGGTGTCTGTTTACATTTGTTTGTTCTGTGATAAACTAGAGTCCTGTCTTAAGTGCCTTTCGGGAAACGGGTAAACATGGTTGAATTCAGTATTGTCAGTGATGCTCTTCAGTTTCAAGTTTTTTTGTTTGTAGTAGATTTTAAATCATACAACTATTCCTGTGTGTTAATGGCATCCTGAACCAAGCCCTCTAATGATGTGACTGGTTACTAATAGACGTGTATTACGCAGACTTTCACTGTTAAAATTAGATAAGTGTCCTCATTTGTTTTGATGCCACTGAAGGAGTTTTAATTTTGATGCCGCAATGCACACTGTGTCTGTGGTTTCTACTGTAGCTCATTTTTAAAGAATATTGATCCGGCTGTCTTCGACTGTACAGTGTGAATGAAATACAGGGCTTGCATTCCTCAGTATGTTATTATGTGTTTCTTTAGAAGACTGCAGTCAATTTCCTCCAACATTTATGATGAATGGGAGGAATGGCCATGTTGCAGATGCTGAGACACATTAGTCGAGTATTTATAGTGTTCTGTAGTGGATTAGTTGAGGCCATTCTCCAGTGTTGTTGTAATCTCTGCCGAACAGGCCATGTGTAAATGTCAGGTGTCAAGAAGGTCTTGATGGTGGAAGGTGTGGAAGAGGATCATAATTAATCTAAGAACAGTCTGAAATAATTGATCAATATTAGCAGTGCTGAGATTAATAAGGAAACATTTAATGAATAAATGGAATCGGAGACAAATGTATTTTGTGTTCTGTTGAACTTTGAACCACTGAGATTGAAATACTAAAAGGAACAGGACGGCGAGGCCGTGAGGAGGAAATATTGCTCTGTTCTACTTAGCTGCACGCATATTTACAATCAAACAGGAATATAATAGAATATCCCATCAAACTGATGGCTGTATAAAAACGCCAGACAAGGAGGGGGGGCCAGAAAGACACAATGTGTCACGGAGAGATAGTGATGTGTCGGTGCTGTGTGTGCAGAGCTGGACAAATATGTGTCAGTAAACTGACATATCAAGTTCCCACATAGTTTACAGAAAAATGAAGGAATCAACAAAACAGTTTTTCTTTTTTTTCCGATTGAAGGCCAAAAGACATCTGACAGTCTGCTCATTTGCTGAAAAAAATAATCTAATCTAATAATCTAATAATCTTCTTATATGAGTGGTTCAATGTAAAGCCAATATCTGTATCTGCATTTGTATGTATACCTCGGGTATTAATAAGCGATATGAGCAATATCAACTAAATGTCTACATGTTATTTGTAGTGTTTTGAAGTGTAGGAAAGTTGAATATGATCACTGGTTTCGGCCATAAAGTATAATTTTACTAAAAGAAATATGGAGTTTG
>CAAKHC010001657.1:214421-228645 GCA_901007825.1 Macroramphosus scolopax | reverse complement strand
TTCAATACACACTTGTGTTTTTTTTCTTCCCATCTCTCTTTAAGTTTGTTCTCCCTCTCTGATGCAGAGGTCCCGTCCCCTCCGCATGACTGGTCTTAGCTGACAAGCGGAAATCAAAGAGATCCAACCGGCAAAAGGATCGAGAGCGAAGAGGACTTCAAGAAACGTTGTACCCTACAGCTACCGGTGTCCTGAACTCAGGAATGAAGACACCAACTGTATCTTCTTCGCTAGAAAAACCCAGAACATGTTCACAGAAAAAATTAAAGCGGGTTAAAAAAAGGATTTGCAGCGTGATTTTTTTATTTTTTTTATTTTCTAAGATAAATAAGTGATTGAAAAGAGGGAAGAGTGGGAGCTTTACTTTGCCAAAAGGGACCTTGGGTTTTGCCCTGTGGGCATGGCAGCTTTCATTTTCCTCTTTCCTGCGTTCATATTCCCAACCGGTTTCCGGAATTATGATTGAGTTTCACATATTGGAGTTATATCTGGCAGCTCGACTTGTTTATCTGCTGGGGCTGATAACTGTTCTGGCCTGAGTGTGAAGCGAAAAAAAGCGGAGGGGAGGAAGAAAGAGATACAGAGACAGACCAATCGTACGGCATATTCATCTCCTCCAGCGCCCTTTTTTCTCATTGATTTAGCATGTCTTCATCAGGTCTGACCCAGGTAACGCGTTTCCCTTTATCTCCCACTCCAGCTTAGACCTCTGGTACGGACTCGACGGGAGCACCTGCCTCGCGTGTGTCAGTCAAAGCAGCTGAAAAAGGACTAAACAAGGCCGATCACTCATATGAAGGCCACATTCCAAACTGTGTTCGTGATATAAAAAACGTCTAGTTGTTGCTATTATTTCTAACATCCATGTTTGTTAATGAGTCATAGATGTAGTTCAGGTGGTCACCAAATATGATGAATTCATAAGACAATAAAGGTAACAGGTGACACAATCCGCCCCCTTTATTACCCGCCAAAATAAAGTGCCACAACACGTTCAAGATATCAAGGACGAGCTGTTGAGTCCAGTTGAAAGGCAAGTGAGACAAAGAGATTTAGGGGAGGTTGAGAGAGGGGGAGAAAGAAAAAAGGACGACCGGGGGAAAAGTGAAAGATAGAGAGCAAGCAGTGCTTGCTGGACCCTGACTGTGTGCGAGGCCTCAATTATTCATGCGGCACTGCACATGTCAAGAGCTCGCAGACAAGCACAACAGCAAGGCCGAGCGCGAATCAAGCAGCGCGTCCGTGGGCAATGCCCACAATGCACCTGGAGGAACACACCTCGGCCCGTCTCTCTGTTGTTCTCGGATAAACAGAGAACAAGGCTACCTGAGCACTGCCTGATTCTCCTCGAGAGCCAACAGCTGCTGGGATACTTTGTGCTTGTTTGTTTTTTTGGGGGGTTTTCATCTTATTTACTTGCTTCTTTTTTTTTTTGGCTGAGATGTTGATGCCAGTGGGTTCCGTCTTTTCATGGCTCATTAGCTCACTGTTTCATTCAATTTATTTCTCTCAACTAGCTATGATGCCCTTTGTGTCTTTAAGTCCGATGTCTTTCTTTGCCGGTCCTCGACATGTCTACGTTAACTACGGCTGAGGTTTGCCTCCTCGGGTGGTGGAGGGCGGCTCCAGGAGTTTAACAACCCCTGCTTCCCTCGTCCGTTTCTTAACTCCATGCACTGTTTCTCAACGCTCGTGACCGCTGAAAAGTTGCCACTTCCACCCCTGGGTCAGCGTGTCCAGAGCCCTCTTTGATCGCCTCGCTGACAGGTCACCTCAGGTCCTCCCCAGACACTCCGGACGCTGAGATAGATGTCCCCACTCAATGGGACGACGGTGAAGCTGCACAGCCAGCAGCTTGCAGAGCTCAGTTGTTATAGATGAGGATCTTTTGCTGTATAACAGAGGTGTGTCACAAAGCAACTCCACTTTGAGCCTTACAACTAAGAAGGCTTGATGATGCCATGGTGAGGATATGAAGGATCAACCCAGTTATTTAGCTTATGAGATTTGTTTTCAATGGCAGTACAACCTGCTATTATACTACACAGAAGGATGGATGGATAGAAGGAATTAGCCCAGCGTCGGTGCACTGCCATGCTAGAGTTAATCACGCCCTCACCGAGGTTGCACGAACACACACATGCAGAGTCCCCCTCCGGTTCCCTCGTCTCTGCGTGCAAGCGAAACAGACTCGCTCTTCCAAGCAAACACGGTCGGCAATGTCAGTCTGCTGTGTGGACAGTGAAACCTGGCGCAGCGGCGTGCTGCCCTGCGATGGCACCAGTGACTGCTTTATCAGCATCCCATAATTTATGTTGTGCTAATTAGGTCCCTGTGGCTGGCTGGTAGCAGTGGCTGGTCCCATGAAGGGGGGGGGAAAGGATGGAGGGAGAGAGAAGAGGAAGAGGTGGTCCTCGCAGACATCGTTGCATTAACATGCCCTCAGCAATGGCACCAAACTGAGATACAAGCATGTCATAATTAATGTTAGTGAATTATTAATGCGGCTGTCCGCCATATGTTTCTGTGCAGCGTGTGTGCAGGCCCTTGTGGTTGTGTATGTTTACCTGCAGCCTCTCTTGACTTTCTGAATAAAACATTCACTTTCAAGCCGCCTTCTTCCTCACATTCTTTCAGCGATGAGGACAAATGTCATCGTCTGGAACGCGGGAGGAAGACTCCGCTACCGCGAGGCCCGAGCTAGCACCATCCTAGCTGCTCATTAACTTAGGCCGAGGTCAAAGGGTCATACGAGGGAGAGCTGCAGCGCACTGGAACCTCGGTGCACCGGGGCCAACACAAAGGCGGTCCAGCGGGCCCTGCTGTTGTGTTATTAGCTCCCAGTCCGCTGCTGTGGGCCGGTGCAGGTCGCACCGTGTGCTCCGCTGCAGCTCCTGGAGGATCTTACACCCATACGCAAGATGTAAACAGTAGAATACAAATACGAAGGCAGTCACGAGCAGCACTTGCCTGAAAGAGGGAAAGAGTTGCATGCACATGCACAGAGCATAACATAAAGCGAAAAGGCTGAGTGGTATTAAGGTGAATATTGGCAGAGTGGAATCCTATAAGCACTCCGGTTCTCTCTGTATGTTTAGTATTCCTCCAGGTGCCGATCATTCCCTTTTTTACTATCTTGCTTTAAAATTCAATCGCACAGGATATGTAAGTCTTTTTGGTGGAACAAAACACACACGTACAAATTTTCCCCACATTCTCTGAAGGTATTATTGCTGACGATATGGTTTAAAGGACCAATCCTTGTTTTTTTTGCAACCACATACATTTGAGTAAATCCAGATGTATGATTGAGGAAGTGATGGAAAAGGTTATGTGTTATTTAATTGATCAACAAGGTACTTGTTCAGTACATGTAAGACCTATTTAGGAGCATGATAATCAATGGATTTGCTTGGATTGGGCCTTTAATGTCGCATTGAAGTGACAACCTGTGATATGTTTGTATCATGTGTGTAGAGAATGAATTTATGTTGCTCATCACTGCAAAGAAATGCAGATTGTTTTGCCACAGTCATGTTGCCGGGATCTCACGTTCCTTTAACTTATGTGTTTCCATTTGATCTTGCATTGAGTGTTGTAGCACTTGTGATTGCATTTCAGAAAATAAAACAGTTTTGCACCCCATCCAATACATAATTTATGCATCTGAAGCAACGGAGGAATAAATATGCCTTTTGAACACACATTACAGAGGCGAGGCCTGACAAGCAGCAGTTTTATTTTTCCTTTTACATACCATATATAGTATGTGATAAAACTCCCCCTCAAGACATTTAAATTGCTAATCACCACATAGCTTTAATATCATACGGACAATAAATAATTTAGGCTAATGTCCAGTCGGCATAATTCATTAACTCTCGCTCAAATCCCTCTTTATTTCCAATCTGTCCAACCTTGAAACACTTTAATCCAGCGATGTTAAATGAGATAAAATCATAATTACGGCAGGAGTGCCAGTTATTTCTACCAGATCAAGGACAAGAAGGACTTCGGGGATGGAGTGAATGCAGCATGGATAGCTATGCGGTAAATGGGCCAAATCCTTTCTTGACATTTTGTCAAGGGTGTATTTTAAACCCGTAGATCATAAATGTTTTTGATGGAGTGAAATTCAACCTTTGGATTTAGAGTCGGCCAGCTGCAGAGTATCCTAGGATATCAGATCTATTGGTGCATTTGTTTGTGGCATCTCGCGCAATCAAGCCCGACAAGTCCTTTTGTATTTACTGCTGCTTAGACATGATGGTGCCGCCGGAGCAGAAAATGCAACCCAATGCAACACTGTTTACCATTTGTGCATCTGTACTGTCCAGCTATTGGGGCATTTTACGCCACACTTGCATCAGTGTGAGCTTTGAATAAAAAAAAATGTTTGTCTTCTATCCTGCACGTGTGCTTCAAGAGTCAGCGAGAAGTAGGTAAGTGTGTTCTGACCGAAAACAAAGTGAGTTGTATATTATCTATGACTGTGGTCGGGAGGGAAGGAGACACTGATGGAGAGCGAACTGTTATTTGATAGCAGTCTAATGTTGGTCCAGATGACTTTGGCCGGGTGTGGATGGCATGAAGACGTGCGTGCGTGTGTGTGCGGTGGTGGTGGATGGCGGCCAGGAAAGCCATCGTCTGTGTTTGCGCAGCGGCCCGGCCAAGAGGAGTGTGCCTGCATTGTAGCCACAACCTTCAGCGCCCTGCCCATGCCCGGCCACCTTAGCCCGGCAGCAGAAGCACAGGAAAACCACTGCAGGAATAACAAATCCAAGATGTTGGATAAAATCAAGTCTCTATCCACAAAAGTCAAGAATCAACATGAAGAATGTCAATGTTTGCGCAGGGAGAAAAAAAAAAGACGTCTTAAAATATACATTTATTCAGAGCCTGTGCAAGATCAAACAGCAAAATTGATCTGCTCTTCCTTCAACCCTTGCTCTGCTCCCTCCTCTCAATTCCCCTCCTCACCAAGTATCGACTTTCAGCATGGGCCATTGCCATGACAACTCCAGCATGGCCTGCTGTCACCTCTCGGCAGCGCAGAACCCTGACCATTATGGGATAGGGTTCATTTGACCGCCTTCGGCAAAAGATGCGTTCGGAGCGCTGCACAGAGACTCATTCATACACACTGTCTCTCTCTCTCTCACACACACACACACACGCACACACACACACTCACAATCATAACCTCTTCAACAGGGCCCTCTTGTCTTACAGTAGTGAGCCACTGTCTCCCAGAGGCCCCTTAAGACAAACTATGGTGTAATCAAGACTGCGAACGTGAGCCAAACTAATGCTGCAATTCTCCAGGATCCTCTTTCATAGATCCAACAGGAAATTAGATTACTCACTGTGACTCGTCAAATTTAATTAATCCGTCTGCTTCTTCGCTGAGACTTCGCAGTGATGAAATGTCGGGTCGCCTTCCAAAGGCATCTCGTTCTGCCGTAACACTTCAATCCTGCAAAGGTTTATTATATTACTGTCAAATTGAAGGATGTAACATAGACAATTTAAATTCTAACGGATACAGTTGCACAGGCGAGATTGTTCGTATGATTTAATTTATGGTTTTCTTGTATTTCGGGGATTTGTTGAAAAATTGTCAATGGACTTAATTAGAGCCCCCGGTATCCTAAATACGATTCATTTGGTACCGTACGTTGGGGCGCAGACAGGGATGCAACTGCTCCTGTAGAGGCAGAGCTCAAATTGGTCCAAGAGGAGGATCAATACCATCACGAACAGATAGAGTGAATGAATGATGGGCATCCGAGACGTCTCACTGAAGTAAATTACATTTGAAACTCAGACACTGATTCATGATTGAAAAAGTAGAGGAGGGAAAAAACAGTCAGCGGCTAAATTATTGATGGACACATCAGGCATCAGATGGACGGGTGGAGGGGGGGCGAGGTTGTCTTTCGGGGGTGTAAAAAAAAAATGGGACTAAAAACTGTATTAAAAAAATCTTTATATTTGTATTTAAACCCCCTAAACTCTCAAAAAAATGCTGATGATTGGTCATAAAGCAACGTTTCATATTCCTTCAACATGATGATGAGTTCACCTCGGCCATGTTAACAGCTGTGTGTGAATGTGTGGCCTTTTTATTTGGAAATATCCGGCACGTCTGTGCTCCAATTCCTCCTCTGGCCAGGGCTCATCAACGTTGCATTTCTTTTTAAAGACTGTTTGCCGGCGCTCATGATCTTTGGTCCCCTGCAGTCTTTTATCCGCCCGTAGCTTCTCCAGTGACGTGACAGCAGCGACGGTCGGTGACCGGTGGGTGGCCCTCGCGAGAGCCAGCCCGGAGGTCAGCCGGTCCCTGTCCCTACGAGGCAGCCCTGCCGCGGGTCACCTGCTGCCCGCTTTCCTCTCGTTATTTATCTCTCTCTGACAGTTCATTCCTCTTCCTGTCAAAGCCCCTCCTCTTCCATCTCCCCATTTGCTCCTCTTCTCCGCTGAGTTTGGCACTGGTCCTCTGTTCCTTTCGCCAATGCTAGCTTCCCCGGGCCAAGGCATGCAGAGTCGACCCCTTTGCATCACCCCCGTCCAGGTCATATGACATCCAGCTTCAGGGGCCTCCCTAACGATGGGGGCCGGGCCACGGGCGAAAAGTGAAGTCCACAGAGTGTGAGTTGCTCTGGCCGGCTGGCAGGGCTGCTCTCAGAGGTCCATCAGAGGGGTAATTACTTCCCCAAGTTGGGCTCAGAACTGGACTTCTTGCCCCCTCAAGTCTCCGTGGACCGGCCAGGACGCAGCACCCCCCCTTTCATTAGGAGAGCAGCTTTTGGAGGGAGAGCCTCGAAAACAGACAAAGTGATGCCTCCTATGGCCGGTGATAAATTGGTTTGCCTTGCAGACAGGGGGGGCTGGAGAATGACACTCAGAGGACATGAAGGGGATGAGGAAGTCACAAATACAGGGGAGGAGAGGAGGGATTGTGCAGTTAAAAATATCTTAAGCTGAAGGTACAGCGGAGATGAGACCATTTGTAGCCGTGCGGTGTCTCATCTGTTCTAGGCCTTTAAGCCGGGGAGCGCACATCAAGGACGGAGCCCAAAGTGTGAAAAATGGTGAGCATTAACATCAATGTAGCACGTCGTAATCACGGGAAAATAATTGCTATCATCTTCGCTCTGTCATTTAGACACGAGAATCCCGGCGATCGCAGTCAGTATCAGGTGACAGGGTGAGGAGAAAAAAGGAGTGAAGTGAACGTGTAATTAGCGAGCGGGTTCATGTAAGTGTTCTTTGATTTATAATTCAGCATAGCAAGCACCCCTGCAACCCAAGGCTAGTGCGATAGCTGTGAATTAGACCTGCGACTGGGAGAGTCTGCAGCAGGAGTTGGGGGGGAGAGAACCAGACTAATTTGTGCTCTGTTTGAGGTGGGTTTAAAAAGGGAAGGAGACGTGAGGTCCATACCTGGATCAAGTCATTAGATCACAGAATATGGCATAGAGGGGTGAGATGGACTTTTTTTTTTTTATCGTCTCTCCCTTTCATATGAACTGATTAAATTAATGGTCAAAGTGACTGCAACTGAACTTTGAGTAGGAAAGTTTGATAAGATGAGAGTCGTAATGTGACTCCAACTTTTAATAGCAGCAGCAGGTGGCTTTAACTTAATGATATCTCGGCTGTTTGGAGAAGAAATGTGCGCAGGGAAGTTATGTTCTATGGGAAATGAGCAGCATCTTTGATACAGGAGGCTTTACTGTGAGCAGTGGCCTCGTTTTCCTCCGCTCAGCTCGGTACATGCCGGATTCTGTGTGGTGCCCCATGGGTGCAATGATCCCCAGATCATCCTATACTCTGACGCCCTTATAAAGCTAATGTGCTGATTTTACGTTTTCAACCTGCCGTGATCCCCCACAATCCCTCCTGCTCCCTCCGGTTCTGCTTTCAGTGAGGATCCGCCGCCGCTTTGATCACAGTCCCCCGTTAAAGGTTTAAAACGTCTCAATTCCTGACGATTGTTTGGGCCTCTGTGGTTTACTTTAAACATTTCCCCATGCCCCCTGTCCAAATTCACCACTCCTAAATGAGGTACCCTCTCTCCCAGCTTCCCATCCCAGCGCTGCTTTCAAGTTTCGCCGTTTGGGTGCCGCGGCTGTAAGCCCTAGATTTTGTCTCCTCCATCTTTGTCAAGCCCATTTGCCAAATACAAAAAAGGCCCAATAAGCTGGGTCTTCATTGCTGCTCTCCAACGTAATCCCCAGATCTCCCACTCTCTCAAAAAATCAATGCAAAGGTTGGGATGAGGTGAAACTCCCTTCTTAACTCATCGAGCTGGGAAGTGATAAAGTCTTAGGATCACTTTTTTTTTTTTTTTGGAATCGTTGTGGCTCCATGATGAAACTAATTGTCCTATTTCATGCAGCCTCGCTGGCTTTGCAAAGTGTCGTTCATCAGAACGTAGAAAAACAGTGGCGGCAGTGTGTTAAATTATTTGAGTGTTTTCTCTCCCTACTTTGCGGTCGTCCTTTTCACCACCTGTCGAACATCAGCTCGATATTCACTCACTTTTTTTTAGCTCATGAAAAAATAACTGGGTCACTTTGGATTATAGTCGATCGACTCTCTTCACCAGTTAGTTTGACTCGCCGCCATTTCATACAGAAACAGGTATCAAACATGTGAGACTGGAAATGAGTTCCCACAATTTATACGGAGGAGAAGCGATAAAGTATACGACTGGTTTACATCTCCGCTGGTTCGGGTGTGGATAATTTGTAGCATCGGTCATGCTAATAACTTTTAATTGACAGGACAAATATTTCTTAATGGATCTTTAAAGACTTGTTTTTTGAGGGCAAATAAAACTTGCAATTCCAGTTAGTCAGTTGTGGTTGACACAAACCAAATTGCTGCCTCTGCATCGCTGTGGTCTGCCTGAGAAGGAGGGCTGGTGCTGGGACAGCAGTAAATCTGCCAGCCAGCCTTGGCTAATGTCAGCCTGATGGAGGCTCCAAACCGGTGGGGTGGGATGTTCCGCTACAACCCTCTGCCCTATGGTCTACCGTCGTAATTAATATGTTGTTGTATCAAAGTTGAAGCATTTGCCTCCGAAATGTCCCGCGCCCAGCCCCCTTATTAAAGACCTGACCTCCAAGCAGCTGAAGGTTGCTCTGCAAACTTGGCACACCCCCGAGTGAAAACATCTGCTTTCCTCACAGGCAGGACTGCCACGGACCCCACGTCTCAGCTGCTTTCCCAACGCCCAGCGAGGGAGCCCTTCCCCTGTCCTCGCACGCTGACCCCCACATTTATAAACCCACCCCCACTGCCACTGAGACCCCTTAAGCCTCGGGCTCGGACCCGGACCTCTCCATCACCTCGCCCCTCCGCCGTCCACATGTAGTACTGTGCCAGTGTGGTCACTTAACTGCTGAGAGGACTGCTCCTGTCTTGTTATCCCCACATCACAGCCTGTCGAGAGGAAGGGAGGGATGGGAGGAGGGAAGGCATGGAGGGAGAGGGGGGGGGGAGGAGGCATCTGCGCAGCTCCCACAAAGCGGCGACTGTTGGAACGCTGACAGAAGCATCTGTCATCCCCTGCCTTCACACACTCACCTGCTGTCCGAGCGCCTGACTTTTTCTGTCTTCCTCCTTTTGCCCCCTCCCCCCTTTCCTCTCCTCCCACCTGCCTCAGAGCTTTCTTGGAGATTGTATGAAGCTCTTGGACGCCTCCTTTAGAGATCCCACATACTGTATCTTTTATCACCCTTTGCCTAATGTATTAGAGCTTTCCACGGCAGTCCACGAATGCAATTATATTTCAATTATATATCACTTTTCAATATTCCTTGAAAGGGGTTGATGTGTGCAGGCCAAGAGTACACAAAAGGTTGGAATATCTGCTCTTTTTGTCACATGGTAACCCATCTGGATTGTTATTTATTCCATTATATGATGTTTGCCAAGTCCTTCAGCAGTATCTATCAACACATATTGCCGTGGTGTTAATGGATGTACTGACCTGTCTTGTGACTACTTTATCATTCTCCAGTGGCATTCACCAAAACATGCTGAAGAGTTGCCAGCAGCAAGGGGAAAGATGCCAGGCCATGTGTATGACACACACATAAAACACACACAAGCTCAAGGACACCATCGCTCATACGAGTCCGGGAAGGTGCCCTTCAATTGATGCCACACAGGAGTGTGTAAAAACCCCAAAAATCAATGATTCTTTTTTTTAAGTTTGAAGGTGGAAGAATCTTTATAGATTTTCCTCCGTATTAATATTTAAACTGCGAAATAGTAGAAGAGTTTACTTCCATTTTCCGTGCCGTTCGCTTTCGCTTGTTTAAGAGTTTTTAGTTGATTTTTTTTCTTTCGGGGTCATAAATATAAACTGACTCGATTTGACGAGCAGGTTCTTTCTTCGCAACATATTTAGTACATGTTGCAATTCTGATCAGTTATTGAAATTGCAAAGTAAAATCACACGAGACGGCTGCATTTGTCTGAGTAGCAGACTGAGTTGTCTTATGCCGCGATGGACAGAGGGCAGTTTGAAGGTAGATTGGGGATTGAACGGAACTGGTCATATATGAAGAAACTTCTTAAGCAAGTGAGTGAGGACGCTGCGAGGAAGAGAGGCAGGTTAACAAATTAGTGTGGAAAGGTGGCAGGACTTTGTGGACCTCAGAGACTGAGTGGGTTTGGATGTTCTGCCAACACTTCGTCTGCCAGGGTGAAAGATACACACTCATTCATATCCACACACACTGTCATCTCTCTACAGCTCCATCCCTGGCCTCCACTAGCAGCGTGTCTGAGCAGGAACCCCACTAAGCTGGCTGGGGTCCAACACTGAGGTCTCTCACCTCGCAGGCTGGGCAGGGGGCCTGGATGCTCCTCTGAGTTATTCCTGGGCATGGACCTGGGGTCCACCTCTCTCTTCTCCTTTGTTTCATCCACTCTCCTCTGGCCCATTCTGGCCTCCTCTTTTCCCTTAACCCCCTCTATGGGACTGTGTAGCTGATGAGCCTGTCCTTCAACTATCAGCATCTTCCATTGTCTCAAACACTCTCCCACATACACGCGTCGACTTGGATTTATGTAAGCTTAATTGCTTGTGTATCTGTGCAGCCACAATGTTGAGGTCACCTTCACAGGCGTCCACTATCTGCATTGTGTTATTACTATATCATTTATGAGAATGTGACAGCTGACCTGTTTCAAGATTTTTCTCTTAAACCTCCTTGTCCTACGTTTGGGTCAGTCATTACAATTTTATGCTTTAAAGGCAAGCTTGCTCAGGCAAACAGACCTTAATTTCAAACTCTGGTTGTTGTGGGTTTGAAGAGTTTGAGCGTTCAACAAGGTCACCATTAAAATGTTAACAAGTGTATGCAGAATATAGACGTCACAGTGACACGCCCTTGGGAAAACAACATGAAACTCTTCACTTCCGCCAAAAAAACATTTATTTTCAATAACGAAATACAATTTTTTTTATCTAGAACAGAATTGAATATTTTTTCCTGCAGGATAGAATAATAGGTATAAGATAAGATCCTTTATATACAGCATTACAGCAGCAACGTTGACAGTTTAAGTTGTATTAATTACATTAAATTCCGCATGAAATGTGTTTGATAAAAAACAATAAATAGACAATCAAATGTCAAACAGCAAAACCAAACCGTCGCTTGCACTGTTGAAAACGGTATATGTCATTCCCGATCCTGCCACTAGAGGTCACTAAAAGGTAAGAAAACAGATGCAGTAAAGAGTTTCAGTACAAAATACTTTTTCAAAGGATGTCCATAATTTGTAAGTGATGTATCGTATAAGAACAATATCTTTTGCCAGTCGTGTTGTCTTCATTGTCTTCCACTCAGTGACCACAAACATAAATGGAGATCTCATATAAATATAACTATGGATTCAGCATCAGGACCAAATAGGAGAGAAGAGCACCTGCAGACCTCTTACTCTGAACTTATTTCCGGATAAAAAGAACAACCCTAACGTGCCTACCGCTTTAACCTCACGTTGTATTTGTCTTTAGGGAATAAACAAACTGTACAAAACATGCTTGTGCTTCAACGACATTGCGCGTGTCAGTCTGTTTTGACGCCCACGTTTTGCATATGGGTGCCTTAGATGTGATCTTTGCTAGCGGTGTGAAGCGTTATCTTTCAAAGACACACACCGTTGTATATCAAAATCTACATAGCAATCATTTAAACAACTTCGTATTTTAACACAGTAAATTAAAGCTGCTGTTTGTCCTTTGTCGTTAGGAGACGCAGGTATTGTTCCAAGCGACATGCGACGCACCTTCCTCCCCCATTTTACTAAATAATGGTACAGTCTCACGACGTCCTGAGCGGGAGCGAAAAACGTGTTTCAGTCAGTGCGGAAAAGGAGCTGTGTGTTCTGCTGGGAAGGAATTGTGAGCTATCAACTCTAAACTAAACAAGTAATAACATTCAGCCCCAATATGGGCGTTTTCCCACCGATAACTGTGTCAGCGAATATGACTGTTGCAGCTACGTTAGCCTACGTTAGCTGCTAGCTAGCATGTTTGTTGATGAGGCGTCTGCTCTGCTTACATCCTCTTTACGCTTGTTAACTGGGCTTTTAGCTTTCGCTAAGTGTCAAATTAGCTTGAAAGCATGAGTTTGCATTACTTGTGGTGACGTTAAACATGAGTGAATGTTTGAATGAATGGTGGTAGGATGTACGCGGTGGTTAGGAGGAGGGGCACCTTCATGTTTTCCTGTGTAGATGCAGCCCAGTTTCGTTTATGTGAAGAGACTTGCTTGTCTTTTATTTTCCAGCCTACTCAAAAGTCCAGCATGGCTCGAGATTGGAAACATGGTGATCTCATCTTTGCCAAGATGAAGGGCTATCCCCACTGGCCAGCGAGAGTAAGTCTGCAGTCCAGTCATGGGCAAAGCAAGTCAACATTATCGGCAAGAAGCAGTGCAAGTTCAAACTCACTATGCTAAGAGTAACAGCAAATAGCCTACTCAGATATAAAGAGACCCTTTCAGAAATTCACATGTCTGAGAAGGATATCAGCATTTGAATGTGGACACAGGATAATACATGAGGCTGTAAACAACACTTGTGTTTTCCCAATTGTCTTTTTAAGTTGGTCTGAAGCTTGTATACAGATTCAGACAATCCTCATATATACTTTGAAAACTATTCTCTGTTGTTTTCTCTCAAACTATTAGTTTTAATGATGATGATTTTACTGCTGAAGGCTGTATGAAACTACCATCTGTCATCTCCCTGACAGATTGATGAAGTCCCAGACGGTGCTGTGAAGCCATCCAACATCAAGTTCCCCATCTTCTTCTTTGGCACCCATGAGACGTCAGTAACTGACTACTAAGTACCCTAACACAAGCGAAAGAAACCCACTTTTCTTGGGTTGAGTTATTGGAAAATGAATAGTGGCAAAAGTGTATTTGATGCAAATATCAGTTAACTTCTAATAACACATAACATTTATTTGAATGTGTGATGTCTTTGTTATTAGAGACACTCACATACAGTGAATGTAATGCATCATTAATTGTACACCCTTGAAAACAAATGAAGTGTATCTACATTTTGAATTGTGCAGAACTAATTGGCTAAAAAGTCTTCATGTTCTTCCGTCAGAGCGTTCCTCGGCCCCAAAGATATCTTTCCATACCAACTTAACAAAGAGAAGTATGCCAAACCCAACAAGAGGAAAGGCTTCAATGAAGGATTGTGGGAGATTGAAAACAACCCAAATGTTGAGCTCACTGCACCGAAGGTACAACTGCAGCATTTTTCAGTTTGATCCTCAAGGAGTTGGTCTTACACTCTGATATCCAGATGTTTGGCAAGATATTTATCAGCCACGTCAGTGTGTGTGGCTGGTGATGTTTTCACCTGTGCGTCATCAAGGCAAACTGTGAGAGTGAAGACACCCACTGTAGCAGCAACCACAGAGGTGTTTTTCAGTGTGATAGCATCACAACACTACAGTCATGAAACCGTGCAGGTGTGCAGATGAGATGATGGTCGAGTTTGAGAGTGTAATACTGAGTACTCGTGTAATAATGTAGTAATACAGACTGAGTACTGAGTTTAGGACAACACAAAAGGTGAAAGTAGACACATTACTGTACACATATTTACTAGTCCACCATCCCTGTATGTTATTTCTTGCTGCACCTGTTTGTTCACCTGTTTAAATTGT
>CAAKHC010001657.1:200833-212517 GCA_901007825.1 Macroramphosus scolopax | reverse complement strand
GACTGAAGCTGACCAGGAGCTTGAAATAGAGGATGGTCCTGCTAGTCCTGTCAGTACTGCAGGTAGGTGGCATCTCCTGTGAAGATGTTACCCATAATGCTGTTTAAGGCTGAGATTACGTTTGTGTGTGTGTGTGTGTGTGTCGGTCCGTCCAGGTGGCGAGGGTCCTAAAAAAAGAGGCAGGAAGCCCAAAAGTGAGAAGATGCTCTTGTTCCAGCAGCAGGAACACCAAGGATCCGGGAGTGACATGTAATTATTAATATGCCCAACACACACTCGCACATACGTCAGTGTTTCAGATACACTGTTTTCATCTGGGTGGCATCGCCAACTCTATTATAGCGTAGTTTTAGGGCTCAGGGCGGCCATCTGCCTCTCACTTAACATTGTGTCATTACCGGGCTTGTAGTTTTACGTTCACTCTGACAGTCAGAGTGTTTCCTTTCATTCCCTCCTATTTAGGGACTCGGAGTTGGACAGAAAGAGGAAGAGGGCAGCAGAGGACAAGTCCAAGAGTGGAGAGGAAGATAAGAGAAAGAAGAAGGATGAGAGCAAAGGAAAGGACGCAGAGGCGAAGGAGCCTGAGGCCAAGAAGAAGAAGCAATCCAAGGATGACGCATCTTCTGGCTCAGACGATGACGAGGCACGCGTCCGCTCGTCACAAATGTTATCACTTTACTGGAACGGGCTCGTCACGTTGAATATTCCTGAAATGATTTTTGATTTATTTTAATCTCAGAAAAATCGGGGCAGAAAGAAACTGCAAAACTCAGAAGTGGATAAAGATGGGCGGCGGCGGAAAGCCGAAGACTATAGAGAGTAAGTGTTCATTTTGGCCCCAGGTTGCCAAAGACTCCTTCACATTGTTTATTTACGTCCGACCATCATCCAAGCAGACACAAGTTCAATTCACAACGTGGCAGCAACCGCCGAGTGTTCTGTACTCTGGTAACTGTTTTGATTTAGTGTTTTCATTACTGTGTTCCAGACCAGATAAAGATGATGGGAAGAAAAACGAAGAGAGGGCAGGAGTCAAGAAAAAGGGTGAGTAGGATTGAAGAAGGCTAATGTGAACAGCTCTGACATTCATCACTGCAGTTCAGACGAACAGAGAACAGATAAACCAGGGAAGATCCCAATATGGGATGGATGTGCTCCTGTGTGACCCCAGTTCTCATTGGTCGGAGAATCTCTGGTGATATATAAGGGGGAAGGTGCCTCCTCTGAATAGCTTTGATTCTGGGGGTGGGAGGGGCATGTGCACACGTACGCATGCTTATGAGAATGTAAAAAGATTTTCGGTTCAGTATTGCACGGCACAAACGGTGACTGTGTAAAACACTCTTATGAACTCTGTATTATTATTAACGTAGAAGGAATAAAATAGAAGTTAAATGTTTCGATGTGAGGCTTAACAGCAAATGATGTGACGGTTGGGGGAGTGAGTGCTGTCCTGTGTCGTCATGGAAACCTTCAGTGATGGAAAATAAACCCGGTTGTCTCCTCTTTTATTCAGAAATGTCAACTGACTTGAAACTCCAGAGGCTGCACAGTGATATCAAGATTTCATTGAAGATTGACAACCCCGTAAGTTGTGGAAATGAGATCATACATGCATCATATCTGACAGAAGTCCATGAACTTTGTTGCAGCCTTTTATCTCAGTTGTCCTTAAATGTGGTGGAAATTTCACTTTCCAGTGAACGACATAATGTCCTCTCTCGACCGTGCAACTTTATAGTTTCTCCTCTTGTATCCTATTACAGGATCTTCTGGGAAGTCACACTGTCCTTATCTGTTAAATACTTCGGCTGGTCACTAAGTCTGGGAACTGAAGGCCAAGTCATTGCATGAGCTTACTAACTCGATCTCAACATAGGAGCTAGTCATTGATACCAATTTGCTAAAATTGGACCATGGAGTCAGCCGCTTTCTCTGCAACAGAGTCATCCACCTCAAAGTGAACCAGGGTACACACATGGGTGCTTATGTTTGGAGCATAGAAAGCAGGAGGCTATTTTTGGTAAATTGATTTCATTGTGTTCAACGAAAGTGAACAAAGTATTGGACTCGGTATACTGTAAGTACACATGTTCAGCTTTGTTAAAGCACGTGGCAGAAAGCATCAAACTGGGGGACATGAGTGATAAGTGGCTTTAAATGAGGCGTACTAGCTGGTGTGTATGTGTCTGCCATCTTTGCATTAGGTATTTTTCTATTCAGGATTCAATCGGTGGTTTGTCTCTTTCCTTACGTGGTTTGCCAAAACCCAACCTGGATCTGGAGACCGTTGCAAAGAAGGTATTTCAGTTGTAACCCCGTCAGAAGGGAAATGAAATAGATGGAGAAAGAAGCCTACAGGGGAAAACACTCTTATCACTCACTTATCTGCCTTCATAGAGACCACTGATGAAGCTGTGTATAACAAATATTTGCTGATAAGCACCTCATCATTGACTCCTAATGTCTTTAACTTGTTTACAAGAAAAATCAAAGGTTTCCTTTAACGTCACTGCCTACCAGGTACATTTTTATCAGCGGTTCATTCCGCAACACAATCAATAGAACAGATCAGAGACTTCTGACTCAAGGGAATCCTCCCCGTCCACAAAGCACAGATCTGGGTTTTTAATTCACTCTGGTGAAGTTTGACGCATTTCTCCAATATTTTCTAGTTAATTTATCGGTTTGTTTTCATTCATTCTGCCTTCATGCTTTTCATTCAGTGGATTACGACATCATCCCGTTATGAATATCCGTACTATTGTAATGATGACCGGAGAAAAAGGAGGGAATCTGATGACGTGCGTATTTACCAAGAAAGTCAGCACAGGGAGGCAGGTTGTGGCGGCGGGTCGGAAGCCTGCAGTGAGATCCGGGTGTTCAATCCCAGGTTGGGATCTGCACCTTCTGGCCCACTTGTAGGGAGAGTCTGAAGGGTTCTTATAGTGGCGGTAACAACAGTTTTAGTGCCTTTTTGTTGGATGTTTGACAGCCACAACTTCTAGTGTTGACAGTTGATCATGTATTCTTCCTTCACTCATCACACCAGGATGTGAAGAAGTGCTTGGAGGCTCTGGATGAGATCGGTGCCCTGCAGGTCACCACGCAGCACCTGCAGAAGCACAGTGAACTCATCGCTACGCTGAAAAAGGTAGACTCACTAAAGATACACAGAAAGAAGCAAATGAGTGTGTTCCCTTCGTTCATGTTTGCCCGGAGAATTAAATGTGTGTGTTTCTGATCTAGATTCGCAGATTCAAGGCGAGTCAGGACATCATGGATAAGGCCACCATGTTGTACAACAAGTTCAAGAGCATGTTCCTGGTTGGGGAAGGCGACTGTGTGCTCAGCCAGGTGCTCAACAAGTCTTTAGCTGAACAACGGCAGTACGAGGAAGCCAAGAAGGGAACACTGAAGAGGGTGGAGCAAGCCCGGGAAAACAACTCAGGTGCAGCTTATTATACATATGAGTGTTTTAAATCTTTGGAACCCACTAATGGACATGTGACGTTAATACTTCCAAGTGCTCAGAACATTGATTTTATGTCAGTGCTTCTAATTTGAACTTACAGTAAAATAACTTGGTAAACCGATTTATAATAATTTCTATGTCAAGATCGATTCATCAAACTGACTGAAACGCCTGCAGCTCTTCGTCAGGCCCACTTTACTCTATTACATGTTTCACCTTTAAAGTTGCATCCTTTGGCAGCCGGATCAGGACGGATGCAGTTTCTTATCTTATTGCTGCATTTCGGTTGATGATCTAATATTATCCTGTCACCTTACTCACGTTTTCCGTCCATCTGTTTGATAATCACCAGTTGATCAAGTGTATCGTGAGTGCCACAGCAAGTGTGTGATCAGCTCTTGTTACAATTAATGGACACTTGTCACCTAAATGTCGCAGACGATGGCTGCGTCAGTTATTGGTGGAACATCATAAAGCACGTCTGTCGGTCGTTGGTGAATCAATTATGACCGGTTGCATCACACTTCAAAACTACTCGCATCACTGAGACATAAGAGCTCTGTGCTTTGAGTCGGCATCGCCTCTCCTTCTCATGGAGGTGTCACAGGATCTGTGGTTGGCATTCTCCGTTGAAATGCTTAACGTAACACGAAGTCAGCAGCCACATCCTGTAGGGAACTTGCATGATTTGACGACTGTACTGTACTTCCACCAAAACCATTGCCTCTGTGAAAGGTTTCTTTCTAGAGCAAGGCATGCCAAATGGATGGAAAATTGTATTTTATCGCAGTAAGGTCTGCAGCTAGGCATGTGTCATCACATGCTCCTGTGAGCTCTCCTCTCTGCTCTGTGCGGCGGTTTAGGTTGCGCGGCACCGCCGGCTCCGTCTAACTGTAACCGTGTGTGTCTCTGAACTTCCCAGACAAACTGACGAACGGAGAAATGAGCCCTGAAGACAGTAAGCTGGAGACGGAGCGAGAGAAGCTGCATGAGGAGCCCTCAGCAGCAGAAAGCCACAGGTAGTTCAGACGTCCTGTTCAGCATGTGTCCCCACGAAACAGCCTCCAACAAACATGAAGGACATGTGTGGACAAGTCTAAACCTACTTATGTGTATTATTAGTAGAGCACCTTATCATACAGAGGTCATCAGAAGTAAAGGTGTCATTAAAACAGGTGAACCGTCTCTGAGCTGACGAGTCCCTGTCGATCTGAGACACCGACCAGGCTCGTACTTAATGAACATGTCAGTAATATGCTTGAAGCCAGTGCATTTATCTAAGAATCACAGTAATGTGTTCTCTCTTCTTGGTGATTGACACACACAACAGGCACTGAATGAAGATGGAGGCCTCATACGAAACACTCTTTTACCTTTGATCAGCTAGGGAAACAGAAAATATATCGTTCTCCATTTTAACATTGAAATCTGTTCCAACTTGTTTGAATTCAACATCGATTTGTTTTCTTATTTTTCCCAGCACTGCCGCCAAGGTTCAGGAGGAGTCCGCCTGAGTGTCCTGCCCGAAGACATTTACCGCTGCACTCGATAATCTCTGTTGAAACCGGACTGAAACTTGGAACTCCTGTCAAGTTCCTTTCGATGACTGAAGATAACTAGTTTCCACTTTACTGATCGTTCTCGTCTGTGTTGCTGCTCAAATGTTTCAGGACGTCAAACTCCTTAGAAATGTGTATATTCGACTTGTGTAACCTTTGACTTTCAGCCACCTTGTGTACCTGCATCATCACATCTATTCATCTGCAGCACGGCGACCTCACACAGTCCCATCAGCTCTTTTTTTTTAGTTGTAAAACCGAAAGGTTCGAACAAAATGTTCTGCAGTGAAAATAACTTCCTGTATTTAGAAGCACCTTTACCGTGTCTAATAGCGGCTGTATTACCGTCATGATCGATTTCGTTCAAGTGTCCCTTTTTAACTTTTTCTTTTTAACATGTGAGATGTATATAAGAGTATTTTTGTGCCTCTGATCTGTCGCATCATCTAATAATAAAGTAGCACCTACAGTACGCCATGTGGTCCTGTGTGTGATTTTCAATTTCAATTTCACAGTAAATAACGAGGAAATTCAAACCACCGAATGTTTTTTTTTCCCAAAGCAGCACATCGGTGCCTGTGACCGCCCTAATCTCATGTGATAAGCCGAGACTTTAAGCATCTTTAGTGAAAAGCAAACATTATTGTTCAAATTTCATCGGGCGCATTCCAAACGTGTTCTCAATGTCAAATGGACAAAAGAAGAACAGGGTGCATCCCTGTACATGATACGGTTAAAACAGGCTAACATTAATATACGGCACAGACAACCTTTTGCATAGCAACAGGGTGTCTGATAACTTGCAGTCATCCAGGTGGTGGTTATCAGGTGGAATTGAAGGCAACGACTTGCTGACACTTGCTTCACGTCTCATAAGAGACGTCTTTACTACAATCGACTGGACAGGGGTCAAGAGGATTTATCCTGTGTGTCGTAATCCATCGACAACACTGGGTTCCTAAGTGCTCCTGGCCGGGTCAGTTGAGGCCAGTGTAAACAAGTCGAGTATTTTGAGTCCTATTCAGCTTAACACATGTTTACTTATTGTATTGCATTTAGGAGTCTTGTAAAACGTGACCTCTGAAGACCTTAGATGGCCTTGTGATGATCACTCGCATTGCTTTTCCCACCACTCCAACTACCGAAGATAATGTTTAGGAATTACACGTACGTCAACAAGCTTCCACAAAATGGTCATTAATATTAATCTTCCGGGAATTCTTGCTTATTTTATTTCAAAAAAGGGAAAGGTGTCGTGTAAAAACAGGGAAAGTATTCATCTCCCAAATGTCAACATATTTCAGACAAATATAAAACAATTTAACTATGATACAGAATTGAATAGGAAAAGCACTAGTTGAAAGCACCGCGGTCCACGTAGGGATAGGCGAGGAAAGTTCCCAGCTTGTTGCCTTTGTCGTCGTAATGCAGCTTCCGGAAGCACTTGTCACAGAAGAGACAGGGGTTACTCGGAGCGAACTGGTCGTTGGTTGTAACCCATCTGGAAACATCAGGGACAATGTCAGTGACATGCACAAAAGGCAGAGCTGTCTTGTTGTCAATGCAGCACTACGTTTAACACACCTGCCAATGTAGACGTAGCAAACTGCACATTTCTGGGTTATGACCCTGTGCTTGTGGGTGAGGAGAGGATACAGCTTCTTATCCAGGCAGTCGGTCCGATGGGTCAGTCTGCGACAGGAGAACAGAAATGTGAACAAATTTTGTTAAGAGTTGTGAATGGTGAAAGAGATTTGTCTCACATTTGTGAGATTAAGAGCCGCTTTCATGTGTGGTTACCCTGCTTACGCCAACAATGAACAAGCGCAGACATTTACGCATGTAGTTGGTTTAAATGGAAAGCCTGAAAAGCCTCTGAGACACTCGTTTGGTTAGGTCTTGTGAGCACATGCAGATCTTGTGTGAGGAGATGCTTTTTTTTTCTTTCTCCAATGACTGTAGCAATGATGCAGTGATTCAGAGAGCGTCATGTTTAAATCAAACTGAGGCAAATCAAACCACCAAATATGACCTTTCATTTCTCCAAAGCAGCACATCGGCTTCTACCTTGAATCAAGCCCTTAGGTCACCACTGGCATCTTTGTACTTTCTGTTTAACGAGTTGAACCAGAAAACTAGCAGCCAAGAAATAGAAAATGACAACTTTGAAGATCAATGTTTTAAGGCATTTACTTAGCAAGAATGCCAAATATTAGCTGGTGGGAGCCGCACATATCTGATAATGTGCTTCTCCAGTCTGTTTTATACTAATGTGAATTGAACACCTTTGTGCTTTGTACTGCTGACTGTGGCTATACCTGTTTTCACAAATAACGTAGTGTAGGAGAAATGAGCTAATGGGATATATGACCTTGGAAAGAAATCATGGTTTGTATTTAACTCTGCAGCCTTGGAAATTCCTGTTATCACAAAGCCGGTAGCATTTAATCATTTACCAGAAGTTGCCACACAGGTATGATTGTTGTCTTTGGGATATCACAGAACAGCTATTACCTTATATCTGTGATGATGACGAGGTGTTCGCAGTCTCCCTGATGACAATAAAGGTACGGGAAGCCCACTTTTATTTTCAAATCTATGAACTTTGTGTCCTCCATCTTGGCCTGGCGATACTCCGGGAAGTTGTGGCCCTTCGCCCATTCAATCGTAGTCCTGCAGAAACATCCAGACGTCACAAAAATGTCCATTTGAAGAAGACACACAATCATTTCTTCAAAAGCAGTTCAAGATCACGTTAAACTGCGGTCAACCTTAAAGGTTTGCACACCAGACTGCACCTTGAGAGCTGCTCTTTCCAATTTCTTTAATATAGTTTTAAGTTCAGGGAGTGTTATTATAATTTCATTGTGTTGTGGTTTTTGTGTGTCGTTGCTCTTCTACGAAATTAAACTTACAACAAAGCAAGAAGAAAAACCTCAATTACAACACGATTGTTTTATGGTAATACTGCCGCATAACCGCTTCTAATCCTTTACAAAACATGACAGAATGGAACTTTCAATTAGTCAATCATTTAATCAGAATGTGAAACTCACGCGCTGATGTCCTGGCACTCTGGAAATCGCATGTCATTATAGAAAACTCCTTCGAAGAAAAAGAAAGCTGACTTGTAATGATCCTGAAACAGAAAAAGGTTTCCTTATATGACACTAATAATGAATGTGACAAACGGTTATGCTCAGCTCTCAGAGAATACAGATCTTTGTTAGGCTTTTCCAAACACCTTGGCTTGTCGGTGTTGAGGCATCCACTACATGTTCACCGTTACATAACTTGGCTACCGAAACAACACAATATTGCAGCCAATCAAATAAGTCAATTTATTATTCATAAAACTATACATTTTGGTGGCTACGCAGTTCAAAGTGTGCAGGCGGTGTAATTTTCAACACTGTGACATCCCTAATATGCATCTACCGTAGGCTATATACTGTATTAGAAGTGTATGTATCATTTTGGCTTTCGCCACCTTGTTCTTGCAAAACACAAGTGACAATAATTGGAATAGAGGGTGCAGCTGAAGAGGAGCAAGGGGTGGATCCGTGAGATAGCACAGCTCGCTGTGGTAGAGACTTGTCCATCAAAACGTAGCCGCATCCCAAAGCATATCCTGCCTTATCGTCTATTCTAGTGTACAATCATCATTAAGAAAATGTTTACTGAGCTAATAAATCAAGTTGGCATTTTCTCACAGACTTCTATACAATCTCATTACATCAACTGACGTTCCCGCCCGGCTGGAACATGAGGAACAATGCAGGTTTACGGCCCTTCTGCATCGGCCTCATTTTTCAGACCCGTGATCAGTTAATCTTTTATACAGTCGTATGTACTCACTTTGCTGATGAAGTCTGGAGCGATGTCCGGCATGCTGCTGAACTCTCCGCACACTTGTAAGTCATTGACACAGCAAATGGCATCCCTGAGGTCTACCAAGCTGTGAGAGCCTGTCATCACGAGAGTCATGTGGGGTCTGACGTAGGTAAACTGAAGGGAAACAGATGATAACATTCAGTAAATTCAGGTGCATACCGCCGAGGGTTTAAGGTAGCTTTCATGTAATCCTGCAGACATACAGACAAACCAACAAATGCAAGTGAAAGCAAAGTGAATGCTTATAAAAGACGAAGATTTAGGGGCTTTGGCATCCTGACAAAGCATTAAAAGGGTAGATGCTCACTCTCTCAAAGGTGGCTGGGTAGTAGACATTAATGGTCAGAATGACTTCTCCTTCAGGGACCAAATCATCCACTGATTCTGGTTTCCAATCAATAGTCAATCGTTCCTGGAAGATAGGAATATTTGTATTAAAATAAATGAAAGGTTTCATGTGATTGCACCCCCCCCACACACACTGTCATCAGTCTACATGACATTGATCTATTTAAGTGGTACCTACCAGCTCATCCGCATACAGGTCGTGTCTATTCTTGCTGATTTTAAGCGAAGCTTTGTAATCTTGTTTCTTTCTCCGTTGCCTGTTGAAACAAATCACAAAGCAATTAATCAGTTGACATGCTTGTGGTAAGTAGGACACATGATATGAAGTGAGGCTGTTGAAAACTGACGTACACCAGTGTTTTCAGCGTGGAGTCTGGAGGTATGACTTCTCTGTCAGGCTTCTCATCCTCAGGATGGCAACGAAGTGAATCAAGACTTGAAAAAGGGCAAAAAAAAGTCACTTAACTAGTTTGCACACGTTAAAAGCTGGGGGGGGAAACATTTTACAACAACATTCGATTTCATGTTTCAAATTGTTAACACATTACAATTTGCAATAAAGGGACAAAGAGGTGTATTTTTGTCAAAAACTTAGAAATGGATTACTAAGAGCAACTGTGTACTTTAAGCTAATCTTATAATTCAATTTTACACACTGTATCATCTAAATAAGCATCAACGATTCATAATTTAGGTATGACATATATTCTCCCTTTAACTAACATTAACTAAGGGAAGGATCCAAGATAAAGACATGCTTGTTTATGTGTCGTCCTCTTGACATTTGGTGGTATTGTATTGTATTGTATTGTATTGTATTGTATTGTATTGTATTGGCACCTATAAAGGACCTGCAGCTGTTCTTTTACGGATGTAAAGTGCACTTAGTCACTATAATATGTGTATATGTTGGTTAATTGAGTGCAAATCATTGTTGTATTGCCTATATTTGTATCATGGTTGGTAGCTGTCATTATCCACATGACGTAACAGGGAGTGTATTTTGGGTTTACCCGGGTGTGAACTGTTAGCTTGTCAACACGTACAAGTGAACGTTACTTTGCTAACTGTTACCTGCAGACGTTTTTCAGGTCCCTCATAGTGTCAACGTCGACTCCCATCTCTTCTGCAAAGTCAGCCTGAAACGTTTCCTCGTCCTGCTGTTGATAGGAATAGTTAGACGGCTTCAGCCTGTTCAGCCACTCGTTTCGGAACGAACCGATATGAAACGGTTTGGTATTTACATCAGTATATTCGTATTCCGGGATGTTTGTATCAGCAACGTTTGCGGGTTCAGAGGCCGCCATGTTTTCGTAAATGAACAGGCACGTGGAGGATTGTGGGTAATGTAGGAGCAAAAAGTTAAAATCAGTGGTGGGTTGTATTTAAGTGCAATACGTTATACATTTTATTTTACGCTCTTCTCCACGGACTCAAGAATGAAGTATCACCAAGCAAAAGCAATAAAGATATATTTTGTAAATATTGTACAACTTTACCATAGATGTAGGTAGGTAGATACTTTATTTATCCCGAGGGAAATTCAAGGTCTCTCACACACACAACATACACAACATACACAGCATACACATGCAACATAGAAAGGATGATGAAAGAACAAAGACAACCACATGAATGTAGTGTGCATTTAAAGGTGCTCTCGGAGACAGTTAGGGGATGGAGGGAGGGGGTGTGCAAAAGGGCTAATATAACAGGAAACTTATTGTATGTGGTAAGTAAGCAGTAACTGTAAAATGAGTAAAGTGAGTGAGTGGTGATGGACATGGTGGAAATGGAGACAGACTTATGCAGACAAGTCAGTCTCTCCTCTACCCCTGAGTGACACATTGTGTAGATGTATGGCCCTGGGTACAAATGACTTTCCCAGCCTGTCCGTTGAACATGACAGTGCCCTTAATCTTGAGCTGATCATGCTCCCCTGCTTAGTGAAGATTTGTCTTCCTTCACTTTTTACCTTGTATTCTCCTGTCAACATTTGTCAACATGGGGGCCCCATTGTAAACCTTTCTGTTCAGTCCACCTAGCAAGTACCAGCTGCATAGGCCTCCCAGTAAATGAGTTAACTAGCCCTGTGTAATATTTTAAAAAGGCTTTTTCTATTTTCATTCTTTTCTCCAGGCAAAGTGTTGGTCTCATTATCAGAGCTTTATTCTTGCACGAAGGAGCAACTGCATACAGATGGTGCCTGTAAACAACTGATCAAAGGGCAGTTCTCTGAGTTCCAGTTTTATAGCATTTCTATACATTCCTCTGTACATTATTCAGTGTGAGAGGTATTGTTATTTGCATACAGTGGATGGTTCTATATCTTCTGTTATGGGTTCATCTCTTGATTGCCTCCCCAAGTTGTCCACCTGGTTAGCTGCCTTATCTTCTTCCCTGCAGCT
>CAAKHC010001657.1:178057-200813 GCA_901007825.1 Macroramphosus scolopax | reverse complement strand
TACAAATATAAATAAATAAAACACAATGAAATAAAATACAAAAATCTATGGCACAAAGAAAAAAACAGGCCTTGTAGAAACAAATGAACTGAATTAAAAACTGAAAACACGTTCCTCTGTGTGTGTGTGTGTGTGTGTGTTAATGTTCGTGCCCATCTGTCCTGCTGCTAATGCTTCTGGTCAGATGTTAGAAAAATTCTCCAGGCAAAGTGTTGGTCTCATTATCAGAGCTTTATTCTTGCACGAAGGAGCAACTGCATACAGATGGTGCCTGTAAACAACTGATCAAAGGGCAGTTCTCTGAGTTCCAGTTTTATAGCATTTCTATACATTCCTGTAGTGGCTAAGCCTCGTGCTTGAAGCCACTGAGGGGCTGCTTCGACGGGAAAAACTTAATCGACGCGCTTGCTACGGATTCGGTTCCAGTGAAAACAAAACAGCTTCCAGTTTGTTTCTTTTGATGCTTGATTTATTATTCACCGCCTTAATATTGCATTCCAAGATGTACATATTCCAGTTAAACAGTGACAGAGCGTAGCATAGTGTTGTAACGTAGCGTTATTTAGCGGTCGAAAAACTATGTGCTCCTCCGTCTAGCAACACCTGCCACGGAAAGGAAAGTTCCCACCTATATACACACTCAAAACAATTAGGCCACCTATTGGCCCAATCAAGTATTACACATATACGTGGAAAATGGCTCCAACAATTCCTCTGTACATTATTCAGTGTGAGAGGTATTGTTATTTGCATACAGTGGATGGTTCTATATCTTCTGTTATGGGTTCATCTCTTGATTGCCTCCCCAAGTTGTCCACCTGGTTAGCTGCCTTATCTTCTTCCCTGCAGCTAGGGAGGGCTGAAATCTCCAGAAGGGTCTTCCTTAATCATTTACAGGAATGCTGAGTCCACACAATAAACCTCCTGTGGGGGTCATTCTCTCAAATGCTCACAAATAGATAATAAAAATGATTAACCTCGTCAAAAGTAAGAAACTATTACAGAACAAGAGTTCTATAATTTTCCCATCACACTCTTAAACAGCTTTGCATAACTTCATACATTGAATACAAAGAATATGAAGGACAGGAAATGTCTGATTACAGGGGGGGAATTAATTTCATTCTTGGGCTTACAATGATGCTCTGTGTTAATGGGTAACACATTTGTGGGATGGCTGTAACAAATTAGTATTTTGAGTAAGTCTTCTGGTTATAAATAGGGCGTCTCGGGAATGAAGAAACGTTATTCCTGCATGTGAAGACAGCTTCACCTAACAGACACATGCACAGATATCTGCAGAGGAAAGTCGACAATTCTCATTTAGCGACCTGCCAGATAACTTTTTGTTGTCCAACAACAAATGGAGGCGAACGGCAAATCACCACAAAAGGTAGGTTTCTCTGCGATTTCTATAAAGGCTTTAAATGAGTATTAGAATATTTATATTTCTCTTTTGGGTTTTCTTTTGACTTATTTGTGTTTGATAAAGGAGGCAGCAAAAGTCAGATTTTTATCACACGCCTTATTTTACCCAAATTGCAAAGCAAAGAAAATTGTATTAATTGTTGTATTGTATTTAGGCAGGAAGAATGAAGTATCACCAAGCAAAAGCAATAGATATATTTTTCAAATATTGTACATGTACATGAAGATAAGAACAAATCTACTTTTTCGAGATATCGGAGTACTTTTTGAATACTTCAATTTGTTCGTACTCCAATTTTCAATTAAGGTAGTGGTCAATGTATTTCCGTGCCAATGGGAAACAACAATAATGTAGCGTGCACATCCGTTTCATTGACTTGAAATTGTCTTTAAATATAAGTACATTAATCAGTGCCCGGCAGTAGGCGCGGTTGTTTCCATACGTGATAGACATCTGGAGAGAATAGTTAGCGGAGGGAGACACTCGTTGTGAAGCGTCCTCTCACCTGGCGGTCTTGGGTGAATTCATCACCAATCAGCGGCTACAGTTGGACACAGATTCTAACTTCCGGGATCAATTACTCCGAAGTGAAAGGTTGTCAAAGCACAACCGTCGTCTCGTCAACCTAATTTTCCTCAAAACGACTCTTTCTCCGAGCTCCACAGATTACGTTGGTTTCTATGTGCAGCCGGCTGCCAGACCAGCCCGCGGGGACCGTCTACAAAGTGCAGCCACGAAACGAGAAGTAGTAAATAGTTAATAACTTCATTATCACCCAGTGTGGTCTCACCATACCATACTTAACACATGGACTGCCTTCTGTTGGGCATACTACATCATTTAGTTGGATAAAAAAGCTATTTTGCACATTCGTTGTGAATTTATTTTGGGAAAACATCAATTACTTTAAAATTGTACAGTGCATTGTCCCCTACATTATTTCACACATAAGCAGCCTCCAGTTGGTTATAAAACATTTGCAAGATATTGCAGAACTTTTGCTGGATGAAAAAGTAGATTTTGCTTCTTTTTTAAAAAAAAAAAAAACCTCCAGCTCCCTTCCTGGTAGCATCTCGGGCTGCACGCAGCACTTAGGGCCCCCGCACATCGCGCATGATGGGGTGCCTCGGTGCATGGTTTAAAGTCTGGGATATATCAATCCCCGGGTCCGGCGACAAAGAACCAATAATAACTTTACAACCAGTCCTTGTATTACCAGCAGAGGAACTCGAGGTCATTTCAATGACATGTCTGTCAGTGATATCTTACCTTCTTTAACTAGTTGTGGGTCTGTGGAAATGACTCGGTTTCTGCCGGCAGATGCCCCCAGGCCGACAATCTAATCGATCCTGTTCAATTTGATTAACACATGTAAATTGGGCGTGTAGTAAAAAAAACAAAACAATAGGTGGCGCTATGAGAGTCGATATAAGCACATTGATGCACTCAGGTCGAGACAAACGAGCAAGAAAAAGAGTGAAAAGTGCGTATTTCCGGAGTGAACACGCAGACAAATAAATAAGTGATCAGGATTTAAACCCATTTTTAAAAAGGAGAGTCTTGAGTTAAGATTTAAAGGTCTGCACGTCTGTCTGAAGTCTCAGCCTCTCCGGTGTTCTGTTCCAAATTTGGGCAGGGCTGCGACCAAAGCATTGATGCCAAAATAAGGAGCAAGAGAATCAGCCGCCTGTCGTCCTGGGTCGTTAGAAAACAAAATTTATCTGAGGACCGGAGTGTTGAGCGGTTTCTCTTTTTTTGTGCCACAACCCCCCCAGGCAGCATTCTTGAGCAGCTGTAAATTGGTGTCTTAGACCATCGAACAGACCAGTGCAGGTCCCTGTTCAAGCTTCTCTGGATCTTGTTGTGACATCAAGTTCTAGAGGTAGTTTTAAGCTGGTTCAATATATATATTTTAACTTTATATGAAATTCAGGTCTGAATCAAGGACAAGCTGAGTTTTTTTTGGACTTTTTGATAACCGACAAGGTGAGCACTGACCTTACGTGTTTCTTAACAGACTAGAAATTATTATTTTTGGAAATATCGGGGATTTTAGCCTCTGATTTGTTTGATGCACTCTCCCTGGGAGTCAAATTGACTGTAATCAACAGTGACATCTTGATATCAGCCTATTGGGATGATGTAAAAAAATAAATAACAGGTAAGAAAAAAAATAACCCTTGTGGAACTTTACATGCAGAACAGAACCTTCATTATTGTCATTGATTAATTACCTTCTATTTCAAGTCAAATTGGCTCCTGTGAAAAAGTTTTGCTCTATCAGCACAAATATTGCCAGACGGTGTCAAATTATATTGAACGCTGATGTTTGTGTTGACTGACCCTGTGGCAACTTGCGCTTGTGTAGGAATGCAGGCCAGCTGATGTAAATTATTTCAATCTGAGGATTTAACGGCGAGTTAAAAGGGACAGTTTGCGAAACAAAAAACCTCCAACATGCTCATAGATTCACTGCAATCCTGTTGGTCATTTCCAAACTGGACAACCAGACATTTAAAGAGATCTACTTAAATGCATCTACGATGTTCACAATTCCAAACAGCTTGGGGGTGGGATTGGCGGGAGCGGTGACCATGTCCACTTAGGAGATTTATATGCTCAGCTCGGATTGCATTGATTTTGATATTGGGCATCTTTGGTTAAACTCCTGTGCCAACTCCTGGAAATACTGAGGTAATGTAATGAGGTAATGCGTCTAAGAGAATCACTGAAGATTAAGACAGGAAACATGATGTGTTTGTGCTTTAACATTTGTCTGAAAATGTTTGATTTGTTTCCTTTTCTGCTTTTTAGATGGATCAAAACAATTCCAACGGGCATGAATTGTAAGTTAGATAAAATACTCTATTCCTTTGTCCATTCATCTCAGAAACTGACAATAAGGCTAATCATAGCCAGGCGTATGATGGGAAAACAGGAACTGGAAATAAACAAGCACAGATGATGCGACACTGTTAAAACGTAGTTTGTTGTACTTCACTGCTCACACACTAGAGGACAGTAAATACATCCCTCAACCACTTCATCTACTGTACTTTATACACTCATTTACCAACGTACTGTACATTTAGTGTACCCATCTTAACATTAGCAAATTAACTCATTAATCCAGAGCTTTATACAATAATAGGAATTCAAGTCTTAAGGTTTGTTGCTGGAGGAACTTCTTGGCTTTGAGATTCTTCTACTTGCAAATTTTGGGAGGTTTGCATGTCTGTTGTGACATACTGGACAAAACAATAATCTGCCTCTATTTCCTCTAGAACCTCTCCTATGGATTTAGAAGCTGCATTGAAGGAATGTTCCGGCGCCCTCAATCTTTTTCTGAACAACAAGTTCGCTGAAGCATTGACTCTTTTAAAACCCTGGTAAGTAATTGACAATGAAAACAATCTCCAGGTGACTCTGTGTGAAGACGTGGCTGCCACATACTGCCGGATTTACTCGGATTTTCAAATGTTGTATATGCATCGCTTTTGTTCCCTTTCAGGAAAAGTCAGAGCATGTACCATGCAATGGGCTACAGCAGCATCCTAGTGATGCAGGCAGGCATGACCTTTGACCCAAAGGACATGGACGCCGCCATGGCATCACTCAGCGACTCCTTGCAGACATGCCAGAGGTATGCCTTAATCATCAGATATAATAATGTGACCGTGTCTAGATCAAATTCCTAATCCTGCGTTAGAATATTAAAGTCATATTCTTAATCCAGATTAAATGATTGATCACTTTGCACATGCTTTGTGTTTCCTAATTCAGATTTAGAAAGAAAACAGGAATAGTGGAGACCCTAACGAACCTGGTGTATAGACAACCAGTCGACAGCCTGACAGAAGGTGAGTGATGCACCATCTGTTGATTGAATTCCTTCGTAATCAATATGATTAACTTGCACCCATTTAAACAGAGACGAACAAATGGATCTGGATACATTCCTTCCATATGTGTTGCACCACAAATAGCCAGGGAGGTTTCGGAGGAGGAGTTCCTCCAAGTGTTGAGCTTTTCTTCCTCCTGTATTGCAGACGCCATGTCTGGCTCGGTGATATGCGCTCACTTGCCAATTTATTAGGTACACATGGATAAAACAATGCATAACACTGTGGTGCTGTTGAACTGTCCAGGGTTATTAAGAGATGCTTCTTTATATAGTTAAACTCTGTTTCACGTAAATTCAAAACAAAACATTAGAATTCTCATAAAGGGAGGATCTTTTTATATCGCCTGCAATACGGAGTGTCAACATGAGAATGGTTTTAATATGTTTGTAAGTCCAAATTTATGTTTTTCAAATGCTTTGTAAAAATTACTTTTCTTACCAATTTAATTGTAAAAAAATTGTTCCAGAGGAGATGCATGCAGAGCTGTGCTATGCTGAAGTGCTGCTGCAGAAGGCGGCTCTGACTTTCCTAGACGAGAGTATAATCGGCTTCATCAAAGGAGGGATGAGAATCCGAAACAGTTATCAAATTTTCAAGTAAGATATTTATAAATGATGCATTTGTAGGACAGAGAAGGGGTGGTGCACTGATTGTATGTTGTGTCTCGAACCAGGGATTGCCAGGCCATGGCAAGTGTCACGAAAGAAGTGGAAAAACAGACGAGCACATACGTTCATTTCAGGGGCGGCGTCAACATGGGCATAGGATCGTTTAATCTGGTGAGAGCTCTTAAGAGAAATAGATGACGTAGTGGCGATTCTGTTGGGACCTTTTTCATCAGCAAAAAATCTCAGAGGTGCCCGTCAACCAGCCTTCATCAGCATTCTGATAAAAATTGGTTGACAAATGAACAAAAGATCCCAACAGAATCAAACCCCGGAGTTTGGTTCTGACTGCTGTACAAACTAATAATAAAACCTCATCGCAACACCATTTAACAGTTGTTGAAGCTGCACTAATAAATCAACCTAATTAACTGATTACATTTTATTTGTTATCAGATGCTATCTCTGCTTCCACCCAGAGTCCTCAGACTGATGGAGTTTCTGGGATTTTCAGGAGACAGGGTAGGTGTCCGTCTATAGGCAAAGATACGGAAGCCCCGTCGTAATTCATCGAGGTGTATTTATGGTGGCACCGCAGTAAATGTTCTTTCAACGCTTCCACAGGAGATGGGTTTGTCAGAGTTGAGAGAGGGAGCAGCTAATGACAGCCTGCGCTCTATTCTCAGCACCTTGACTCTGCTGATGTTTCACCTCTACATTACAGTGATACTTGGTAAGAACATTACATCGCGAGGTGGCTGCTCAAAGGTCAAACTTAATTGTTTTTTGCAATTAACCAATTTGTTGATCGCACTAAGGTACCGGTGAAGGAAACATACCTGAAGCTGAAGCCCTCCTGGAGCCTTACACTACCAAGTTCCCTAATGTGAGCTCTTTTTTATAAAAAATTATAGTTTCTAAAAATGTATATAATATGTAGCATTGTTGGTTTTATTAAATGTAACATAAAAATTGCTTTTGAGTTAATTGATTTGCATCTTGTCCGTAGGGAGCCCTCATTCTTTTCTACATTGGAAGAATTGCTTTGCTCAAAGGAAACTTCACATTTGTGAGTACTGGTCATGTGTAGCTGAAAAGCTATTTTTTCCTTTTAAAACACAAACTCTTCCCATGCAGTGATTTTTTTTTAAGAGAGATAAACTGAAATATATATCTATAATTGTTTGGTTCTCTCCAGGCTCAGGAGAAGTACCTGTCATGTATCGCAGCGCAGGAAGAGTGGCGTCAGATCCACCACCTCTGTTACTGGGAGCTGATGTGGGCCTACTCCTTTGAACAAAGATGGAGGGAAGCATACCAATATGCTGACCTACTCTGCAAGGAGAGCAAGTGGTCTCAGGTAACTTATGTCTGCCTTTATGTAGTTCTACTATATTTTAATTGCCTTTTTTACAGGATGCTGATTTGCGTCTTTCTTTCAGGCTGTCTACGTATTCCAGAAAGCCTCCATATTGAGCATGCTCCCGCAGGAAGAAGTAACTGAGTTGGGAGAAAACGTGCCGGAGTTATACAGGTTTGCCAGCATGAGAGAACGATCTTTAATTCTGCTTTGTATATTTGAATACAGTGAGAGTGAAAGTTGTGGTTTGTAGGCAGGTGGACGATCTCAGACTGAGGATTGCTGGAAAGTCGATTCCTACTGAGAAATTCGCAGCAAAGAAGGCCCAGCGATACTCTTCCCCTAACCCAGTGAAACTAGTTGTACCTGCTTTGGTGAGAACATGTGCACACTGATACTCGATGAAACCACAGTGCAATCGAGACTGTACTCTGTTTTAAAAATGCCGATCATATCTTTTATCACAGGAAATGATGTACGTGTGGAATGGCTTCACCGTAGTTGGCAAACGAGCCGACTTAACCAAAAACATATTGACAACCTTGGAGAAAGCGGAGGAGCAGCTCAAGGACGTTCCAGGTTAGAAGAACTGCATAACTGAAAGTGTAGATGTTTCTCTTTATTTGCTACTAAATGGATTATTTTGTCAATGTGCAGAACCCTCAGACTATCACCTGGATGATCAGTGTCTTATTCAGCTGCTGAAGGGCTTGTGTCTGAGAGAGTTGGGATATCTGGTCCAGGCTGAACTCTGCTTCAATCATGTCATTTCCAGGTGAGCTCAACATCACACCATTGCTGACTTTAAATGCAACGCACTTGTAACAGCTGTCAATTTAGTTCTCACAAGGGAATTCTTATAAGGATCTCTGTCAGCACCACCACCACAAACACCATCCATTGAGTAGTAAAATCCAGTGATGTGACTCAATTTTATATTGTTTTTTTTAAGTGAAAAAGATATTAAGTATGATGACTACCTGGTGCCATTTACCATGTATGAGCTGGGCCTGCTGCACAAGAAGAAAGGTGACATCAACAAGGCAATCTCTGTGATTGAAAATGCAAAGTAAGTATTTTCTCCTCTCCCAGAGACCCACATTACATTCAATATAAGATGTTTTGCTTCTTACCAAAAGTGAGCCTTTGTTGCCTTTTTGTCGCACTATGGACAGTTGGGATGTTTTCTTTTATGGCATCCTTTTACATCCATGATCGAAACTCCCACCTGTATGTATGATGCTGGAACCTACGGGTTAGCCAAGTTTAGCATAAGCACTCAGAGAAAGGGGAACAGCTATGGCTCTCGCAAAGATTAACCAATAATCCACATGCACTACTAAAAACGTTTTAGTTCTTCACCAATGGTAGAACAAATACACTTCTTGTTATTGTATCTATGCTCAAATTCACACAAAGCACTAAAAAATGCTATTTCTTAGGTTGAACTACAAAGACTACAGCATGGAGTCGAGGCTACACTTCCGCATCCATGCAGCACTCAACACCATGGGCTCCTCTTCAATCAAAGTCACCCCTCCACCATTGAAGAAGCAATGACAGGAGACTCGCCTTTCTAAACGGGAAAGGGGAACCCACTCCGTCTCCCAAGCCTGTTGACTTCAGTGCTGAGACTCCACTTGTAATCCCAAAATGGGCTTTTTCCTATTAGCCCTATGATAACTCCATGTAGAGACTTTGTAAAATATGCCAGGGCAGATTTACAAATTTAGCAGGGTTTCATCTTCAGAAATGGCTGCCGCTGGCGGCCTATTATGAACAATTATGTGATTGTTGTCAAATGTGAGAGACATTTTTAAGATGAATTTTTAACTCTTTGCTTTCTCTTCCCTGTACAATAAATGTAATATTTGCTGAAAACATATTGTTAATAAAATGCTCATGAATATAATGTGTGAAAAGGTGATTGTCATTTTATTAGTGAAAATGAAAAATTGCTGAACAGTGTTCTCACCTGTACAGTATTAAATAATGAACTAATGTTCATGCAATCTTATGGAAGACTCATCCGTAAGCAAATGATCATACTGTGTAAAGGGAGGAAAAAATGCATATAATTGAAGGATAGTAATTATTCCCATAATGAAAACTCACAGGGGGAGTGCATGGTGTTAGTCTACACTGGTAGTCTAATATCCCCCTTTAGTATCTCTGGGGAATTATATCTTGTTACCAATGTGGGTAGTATTTGATTACCAGTGTTAAAAGAAAAGTCCCCTACATATGGTTTTCATTATGCTCGCCATCCACTGTCAGTGAGCTGGTCCGAACAGGTGTAATATGTCAATAAATTGGTGAGATAATCACTCTGTGGGCAGATTTCAATATTATCTTTGCCGTATTTCATTGCAGCACAGTGCACCTCTGATAAACATCCATGTACAGACCAATAAAGGAAAAACCTGAATAACAGACTGGATGACACTGCCTCCATCAATAGTTAGACCGATCTCAACCGCCATCACCAGAATATCAAAATGTGGGACTTTTACAATCTATGCCAGGGCGAAACTGGTGCCACAACACCTTAGTAAGACACTTTATGTTTATACTGTATGTGTATATGAGGCTGCAAAGCGTCTATACAAATACTGCAAACACAGGTGATAGGCAACTTCATGTCATAGCCTAAAGTGGCTTGTCTGATGCAAACACCTGCTAAATCACTGTCAATCAATTAAAATGTTTCCCTTTTCGAATCAAACAAATAATTTACACAGTATGAGGAAATCTGCTGCCAGGTTATTTAAAAAATAAAAGGTTCAGACAACAGTGATTTACTTGTTGCTGTGACGTCGCTGACCACGTGGTGTGTGATTGGCGATCAGCTGACCCTGCCGGGGGAGGAAGGGGAAAGAAGATGGAAGGGAACAGGGACGAAGCCGAGAAATGTATAAATATAGCGTCGAAAGCAATCGAAGCCGGAGACAAAGAGAAAGCGTTGAAGTTTCTTCAGAAAGCAGAGAAGCTGTTTCCAACTGACAAAGCCAAAGGTAACGCTGTTTAGAGTTGACATGGCTCCTAGCGGGGGCATAACAGCGAAATAAGCTTCTTTTAACATATCACTGGTGTTTCTTAACATTACTTAAGCTCACAGTAGGTCTCCTGTCGACTATTGTGTGACGGTTACACAATGTATGATAATTGGTTCAAGAAATTCTAGCACACCGGAAGTAGAGGCTAGCAAGAGTCATCTAAGTAATCTAATTTGTAGCTAGGCCCATGTTTAGCTAGCATAATTTGCGCTTCGCTCTGAATTATCGTTGACTTATTTTTTTTAGCAAACACTGACTGTCTGTATGATAAATTATATTCTGCAGTGTCTGCCTGTAGTTTTGGGTGCTGACAATGAAGTACCAAAAATTCCAGCAGCACACACAAGCTAGCTAGCTAGCTACATGCCCTTTTGATGTGAAACGTCATTTCACTATCATTGATGCTAATGTCGCTCATAGCAACGTCCCAGTCACTATCTGTAAATTTACTATCTTTTTAGAGAGATGGGTCTATTGTGGATTTAGGAAATGCATGTTTTACCTTTACCTCAATCTGCAACCAATAGTAATCTCACGTATTACAGTTATTACACCATAATCTATACCCTACAACGACGGGGGAGCAGATTTCGACATGACACTTATGCTTGGTTACTGCTACTCTTGCTGCTGCAGCAGCACAGGGATTTGTTGGGATTTCTGTAAGGTCAGAGCAGGCATGTGGATCCTGTAGGAGTTCATAGGGGGATGCTGAGATTCACCCAAAGAAAGCCTTGCTGTGTGGTCTAATCTAGGACCCAAGAAACCATCTGACAGATTATAGTAAACGGGTATTGAGTCAGGACTGAAATTACAGAGCTGTTTGGATGTTTTGGAGGCCTAATAAAGAGGGTTTACATGTGCACATGTAGAGTCACCAGGGACTGTGTCCATCCCCAGATGTTGCAAATTCAGGGTGTTGCACACAAGAATTTGAAGAGGCATGTGGAAGCAAAACATACATATCAGCATTCTTGGTTGCACTTCAGATAACCACAGTCACATATTCAGGTTGTACTTGTATCAGAAAGCAGGATTTGTATATTTGTGTGATCTGTTGTTGGATGTATAGAACACTTACTTGTACTTTATTGTTGCCTGTACGCATGCTAAATTGTAAACATTTGTTTTATGCACTCCTGGCTCAATTGTGCATTTTTTCTTTTATTGACGAAGATGTAATCTACTGGACCACTAAAGGGCAGATGGTGCATCGTTCCAGTTGGACATAGTTTGTTTGAAGAGCATCTTAAAGCGTCATTCTCACGTCATTGATACTGCTTGAACTGTAAATGTAAATTGTATATTTCTTAATAAAGTTACACAGAATACATTAAAGAATGTTGATTTTAAAATCCAAGATGTTTATTGCTGCACCCCAAGTTTCACCTTTGAGAAAGTTGTTAAAAGCTGTCACACCTATATAACACAGGAGGTAATAAACTCATTTAATGTCTCTTATTCCCTTTAGCTTTCTTGGATGCATTAACGAAGAATGGAAGCTCAGCAGGTAATGGTGCGTATCGTCGGAGGCCAGCAGACGGCACAGAAAAAAAGAGTGCTCACACAGAAAGGGATAGCCAAGAGTCTGGAGGAGGTGACTCTTCCAAAGGCTTCAACAAAGAGCAGGTTGAAGGTGTTCAGAGGTGAGAGTTGCACTTTACTGGATCTTCATTTCATGCCATCTCTTGTTTTTGGTTAAACCCGTTTTATCTCTCACTGAAGGACATTGTTGCATTGCAGTGCTGTGTTGTGCAACCACAGCTACTATCATGGGAACCTCTTGAGCTGTGTGTCTTGCCCATGAGGGGAGGGGAAGGGAAGGGGGAGTAAATGAGATTCAGCTGTGTAAGCTAGAAACCAGGTAACCAGCACATGGTCTAATTTTAGACCGAAGAAAGTACTAGAGACGAAATGTTTGGCACTAAATTTTTTCCACCTACAACATATCCCCAATACGATCATGGGGAAACGTGGAAAATTGCAGATGGTGATTTAAGTATACTGACGGGGTTTTCTTTAACAGTTAATTAAAATGATTGATAGGCTTGCCTTGGATCCCTTGGAGAAGCTTCTAAAACCAGTGTATGTGTACTTTCTTTCCCTGTAATGAGTCAATTTTGATGCAAGAAATGGTCCCACTCCAGTCGCACGTCTGAACAATATTTCAATTATTGACCTTCTGTGTGTGAGAGGTAACTGATTCCATTAGGGTTGTATACTTCTGGTCGTATGGTCGTTGTGCTCTTGTCTTGCTGCCCAACGCTCCTCCTCTCTCCGCTGTCAGCCACATCAGCCTCAGGATCCCGCTGCTCTGCGTGCTGTCTGTGTGAAGCCACGTGAGACTCTCATCAACAAAATGACTGATCCTTTCCTTCCATATTTGCTTTGTGGCTGAACGTTTACCCTCCGTACGGCAGTTTTTTCAGACGGTATCCTACTGATTCTCGAATCTTGAAAAGTACCCGTTAATGATGGAGGTAGTATAAATCGGTGGATGTTTTGCAGAGCATAGACATAGAGATATCATGCAGAACCCCACCTGACCTTCTTTGCTCGTGTGAGACTAAGGCCAGAACCATTAACTGTCATATTCGGCACGAATGAACTTTGTTGTTCAGAAGATAATCGGGAAGGTGACCTGACGCACAAGAAGCAAAAATAGAGGAAAGAAGAATGCAGGCATGATGCACAGCCTTTGTTACCTAACTTTCAATTATAATCCAGTTGCATAATCCAGTCCCCTGTGCCTCTCTTTCAGAATAAAGCGGTGTAAAGACTACTATGAAGTGCTTGGTGTCAACAAAGAAGCCGGTGAGGAGGAGCTCAAAAAAGCTTACAGAAAACTAGCGCTCAAGTTCCATCCGGATAAAAACCACGCACCTGGAGCAACAGAGGCATTTAAAAGTAAATCTACTCTCTTATGACTGATCTATTCTAAGTAAATGTAGCCTGGATGTCATGTACAAATTCTGTTGACCAGGAAGCCTTGAATATCTAGGCACTGTGACCCCCCCCCTATTTATTTCATATCCAAACTGTCCTGTTCCTCCAGAGATTGGTAATGCATATGCAGTGCTGAGCAATGCAGACAAAAGACGTCAGTATGACCTAACTGGAGGGGAGGAGCCGAGCAGTCCGGGTCACACGCACGGCGGAGGCTTCGACTTCCACAGAGGCTTCGAGGCCGACATCACTCCTGAGGACCTCTTCAACATGTTCTTTGGAGGTGGCTTCCCCTCCTGTAAGTGAGCATAGCTACCGGTATCACTTTGTATTTAAATAGGAAAATAGTCATTATGCAAATTGTATTTTATGAGATTGATCAAAGCCTCGGTCCTCAACAGTGCAAATGATTTTATCTAAAGAAGATCAATGTCGAACGTTCTACCGCCGCCTCTTTTATACAGTCTATCTGAACATCAAAAGGCTCTTTTCTAAAGGGTGGTTCACTTTTGGTATACAACATCCCTTAAATTAAAGATCGTTACATTTTCCTCACCTCTGTTCAGCAACATGAACATTCATGTGTCGTTCAGATTACTGATTGTGAGTTTAAATCTGTTATTTCTGTCTACAGCAAGTGCACACACCTTCACCAACGGCAGGGCGAGCTACAGCCAGCAGACGGATAACCGACAAGAGAGAACAGAAGAAAGGGGGGATGTATGTGATTTCTCATCTTGTCATTTTCCAAAAATTGTCTTATCATTTTACATTTGAAGTTACACAGTATTGTCATAATTTTTTAAACTGAAGTACTCATTGTATTGTGTTTGTCTCTAGGGTGGATTCTCAATGTTTATTCAACTGATGCCAATCGTGGTCCTGATTTTAGTGTCAATATTGAGCCAAATGATGGTTTCCCCTCCACCCTATAGCCTCTACTCCAGGCCGTAAGTACATAAACACTTACAGTGTCAAGAATTGAGTCCAATTGTTTTAACAATATGAAATGTTCGCCAAAGCACAGCATCCCACTTTTTCAGCCTCTGGTCTTTCTTCTACCATCATTGTCTGGCCATTGTTACACACTTGTTTTCTATGTGCTTTGGCAGCCCAGACAACAGAACAAAATGTTGGCATTGTACATTTCTACAAACCACAGATGCAGTTCATCTAAATGTTTCTTAACCAAACATATTTTACCATTGTGTTTATAATAAAACACAATTTCTGAATAGTTTTCTCATTTCAACCAGCTGCGTTATCGACATTGATAGCACATATCTTGACATGTTGATATTTTTGGATCAGTGACATTGACATTATACATATCTGTGGTTTGCAGAAGCTAACAGAGCTAACATTTCATGGTGGCAACTGGGGTTATTGTGTTTTGGTCTTATTCATAGTTATTTGCACAAATCCTGTATTCCAAATTCAACATATGTTGGACATTTCAACAGTTTATCACAACAGCATCTGAATCCTTCCCAGGTCCACAGGACAGACGGTCAAACGGCAGACGGATAACCTGCACGTTGACTACTACGTCACCCGAGATTTCAAGTCGGAGTATAAAGGATCAGCGTTGCATCAGATAGAAAAACATGTGGAGGAGGACTACGTATCTAATGTCAGGAATAACTGTTGGAAGGAGAGACAGACAAGTGAGTGTCCATGTTTAACACACATAAACCGACTGGAGTTGGTATGGACGCCATTACATTATACATTAACTCATGTGTTATACTTTCTCACTCACATTGTTTTCCTGTCTCTTACCCAGAAACAGACCTGCTGTATGCTGCAAAGGTATACAGAGATGATCGTATGCGCAAGAAAGCCGAGCTCATGACCATGGATAACTGCAGGGAGCTGGACAGACTAAATAACCTTTTCAGAGGCGGATGAGTTGGACGTTTTAGATCCTGTAAATGTATATGAATAGATGTGTATGTCCATGTTTTTTTAAGAAAGAATCTTTACACTAGGAGCAAAATATTGCTAAAACAATTTAGCTGTACTGTTGACGTTTTAAAATGTCCCTTTCCTCATATGCCAACTTCCCTCCCGTCTCTCTTAAATCACCTTGTTACATCTTACAGAGCCAATCTACATGCACTGAAGGAAGACTTTCACTTTTTGTACTCTGCTTTTCTTATGTTTTCCTGGAAACAAGAAGGACACTTGATTGTAAACCCATGTGCTTCAAGTAGAGAGTACCTGAGAGACACTCTGCACGATCCGAAATCACTGTCTTTAAAGTCACCAAACAGTTTTCGGCATGATCTTCTCATTAATATAGATCTGGGTGACTTTAAAGGTTCTTTTAAGGATGCTCTCCTCTCCTTTAAAATCCATTTGTTGAAGAAGAAGAAGCAAAGAAAAAGACACAATCTCCTACTGACCTCCGAGTGTGAATGAACATCATTGGATCATGAAGTTATCTGTAATTTTGCTACCAGACAACATCATCGTATGCTGTCCTCTATAAAATATGAAGTTGGTTGGGACTAAACACTGAAAGACGTTATCCATAGAGTTGTACATTTTCATCATTGAGTGTTTGAAGTTCATGCAGTAATTTAAGTAACTATAGAAGAAACAGTGATTTTCTTCAATGCTCGCCTAACTATTGAAATAAAGTAAAAACATTATTAACTGGATACATTTGTTTGTCTGGTTTAGGTGTTAAAGGCTCAGTTCACCCACATATGTATAGATGTATCTAACAATGCATACTGTTGCGCCCTATTACAGTGGACGTGTCTGTAATTTGCGAAGGGCACAAAGTGTTTTGCATGAAAGCAGCTGACAGTGATGCTCCTCTCTGTGATTTACAGACATGGTAGATAACCCAATGCTTTGTGAGCTTTTTTGTAAAGAATTGAAGAAATGCAATTTGCAACAATTGTAGGAAAACCAAATATCACAATCTCCTGGTTCTCCTGCACAAGTGCTGTTCAGGGATCGTTTCTGTTGCCACCGGTTCGGTTTTATGTTCCTTTTACGGCTGGAAAAATAGGCTTTGTTATTGTAAAAGGTTGTATTTCCTTCTGTAAATTCTGATTATAATTTTAATATTATCAAAGTCATTTCTAAAAGCCGCAAGTACCCTAATGGTGGAGGACTTCAGAAATGTGTCTGCAGTAAATAACCGTAGATAGAACTGTATCTGTCTGACAGATTCTTTATTATTTTATAGCAGAATGATAACAGTGAGCGTTGTGTGTCATTTAGGCCAGTGTATTTGCAGAACAGGAAACTGTTGGAGATATTTCCAGCGTGTGTCTAAGTCCAAGTATCAACCAAATAGAATATCGGGGGAAGAAGTACTAAGATCACCTTGTTAAAATATATATTTGAAATGTATTTAAAATAAAACAAAGTAATTCAGGTACATTATTCAGAGTGGCTCCATATGCTATAATTTATATATATATATATATATATATATATATATTGTTTTACCACTGTTGCCTTAATTTGTCAGCATTTGTTAACAAGATAAATATTTTGTTTTGCTTAGTTTAGTCAATAGCATTTTTATTTTATACAATGTAAGGTTTCTGTCGAGCGCTACAGCCATCAAGTTAATGTAGTGATGTGAAAACTTTAGTTTTCTTGGAGTAAAGGTATAAAGCAGCATCATTTATAATTACATCAAACTTTTACTCAAGTACAGTACCCGCATACATACATCATTACTTACTTACGGGGGTGCATGCAACAATTATAGGTAAAAGATTGGAAATTGACTCATTTTGACTTCCTCTGCATGCATATCACTTGATCTATGTTGTGTTGTGGTGGGCGTCTGGGCTCAGCTGTCAAAGATGATGACGAAGGACACAAGGAAGCATTTCCACGATTTACAGATTTCTGTTTAATATCTCAAAGAAAAAGTATAAACAAATAGCTGTCATAACGACACCACTGATAAATCAGGTCCAACGACATGACGTGACAGATTAATTGTATTTAAACAACAACGCTGATGTCATTGGTTCGCAGCGAGTCACGTGACTGCTACAAACCCGGAAGAATTTTGTCGTGCGTTATCAGTCGACATGGAATCAAAATGACAACAAGACGAGACACTTAACATGTCATCAAGACGACGTTTAGAGCAATAAATCGGTGTCATTTATACTAGTGCGCCTGGCTTCTGGCTCTGTCGTGGAGTAAACTATGACAAACAACAGCTTCATCAGTGTTTTGCTCCTGGGTTTGTACACCTGCGGGGTTCTCCGTCCTGTGTCATCATGCAGTAAAGAGCCAGAGACTCCCGACTGGAGAATGACGCTGAAAACTATTCGGAACGGGATCCACAAGATCGACACGTACCTGAACGCCGCACTGGACTTGTTTGGCGGCGACGACGGGCTGTGTCATTATCGGTGTAGTGATGGTAAGCTTACTTTCCTCCCCAAACACCGTTATAGCAGTAAAAAAACAAACAACCGTAGCTGTCTTATCAGTTTCGTTTTGGACTTCATGTGCATGTTGTTATTTCTACCTGTGTTTCCGCTTTACTATGCCAAGTCTAAATGAAAAGTAGGGCTGACTGGTATTAAACAAACTAGATTAATGTAGTTAACAGAAGCTATACGATCTACATATTGCCCCTTGAGTCACAAAAGTCTTTAATCTGTCTGTGCTGATGTGATTATCTCCAGATAAGTGACAGTGGCGGGGCAGGAAACATGTTCACCTTTGCTCTCCATTTACAGGTTACAAGCCGGTGTCTCGTCCTGGATACAAGCATCCGCCTCCGAATGGATGTGGATCCCCACTGTTTGGATTCCAGGTAGTCTGACAGAGACTGGGAGGCTGGAGGTTTCTAAACTGGGTCTCAATGTGATTCCTCATGTACACAGTGTGTGTCTTTAGAGCCGCAGCAATACTTGATTTATGATGATGATGATAAAAAGATTTTATATAAGGAAAAATACTCATGTACTGTCAGAAAAATACACTGTAGAGATTCACCAAGTGGGAAACTCTGAGCTCTTACGGATGTCTAAAAAAAAATAACAATCAAGTGTCAAAACACATTAATCACAAGACTGTTAGAGACTAACCAAGCATCTTTCCTCAGTTTGACATAGGCATCCCCTCCATGACTAAATGCTGTAACCAACACGACCGCTGCTATGACACCTGCGGCAGTGAGAAGCACGACTGTGACGAGCAGTTCCAGGACTGTCTGGAGACCATCTGCAGGAATGTGCAAAGGACACTGGGATTGGCTCAGAGCGTCCAAGGTGAGAGACAGACATGCAGGATGATACTGGGTTACAGCCTGGGATCATGTGCGACGAGCATTTTTTTTTTGCGCTGTAAATTCAGGAGGTAATGCACACTGGACAAGTGTCAGGACAGTTTGTTCATATGTGCAACGCTATGTTGCTCCTGCCACATTCTGTGTCCCCTCCAGCTGAGTGGCAGTTTGATTAACCCACAGTTTTTAAACTAATAACAGACTTTTGTCAATCTGGTAGATAAGTGTGTGCAAACCTGTGCGCATAATATTCACAATTAGCGCTCAGCCATACCATATCACCCATGATATACAAATAATTATGATGAGGATAAAATTGATTTATTTATCTATTTCGCTGTTTAGTTCAGTGACTATCACACTGTCATGGCTGTGTTCGCAGTATTAAATATTATAAGTTATGCGCTGTTCCACTAATCAAATTTTTAGCCTGTTATGAGTTTTTTTGTTATCTTTGAAAGGTAATATTTGTAGTTACAAATAATATTTGTAACTAATATTATTAGTTTTGTGTGTCTATCCGAATAAGTGCAGGCAGCTGATATGACCAGCAGAGGGCGCAGCAGAGCTAGTTTGAATCTGCATTCTGTAGTTGTGGTATCTTAATCAGACTGGCTGTGATTCTTCAGTATATTAAAGCTGACTCAAAGAAGAAAACATAGTTGATCATAAATGGGAATAGAACGGGGTTTTTAGAATCCATGTTCGGTGTGAACTGTTAAACCTGCTGTTATTGTGGATGTTGCTAAGTGGGTTTTTCGTGTTAATTTAAATTTAAGATGAAATGCAATTTTACTCCATATTAAGGTGATCATTGATGTAAATTGTATGCTAGGTGTGATAACATAAATATATTTTTGATTTATTTTAAGCGATGGGATATCTGGAAGTGTTTGCCCCGGCTTGCCTTTACTTGCTCATGTTCTTCCTCTTGTTCCTTCTTTCCGTCCTGTCAGCGTGTGAGTCAGCGGTGACGCTGCTGTTTGACGCTGTAATGCACTTGGGATGTAAGCCGTACCTGGACAGCCAGCGGGAGTCCTGTGTGTGTCAGTATGAAATGAAGAGAGAACTGTGACATCCCAGGAACCAGGTTGTGGAGTGAAGTAATTCAAAAACAAAACACTGGCAAAAGGACAAAAACTTTTTATTCAGACTTGTAGATTTTCTCAGGGATTAAGCTTGTTTGAGGTGACTGATCTGTGCTGCTCATCTCCCTTTATTGATATTTTGAAGTGCACCCATCTGTTAAACATAATATTAGGCATAACAAGTGTCCAAATAACATCTTTCCTACGAAGTTAATTATTTATGTATTGTTTGTATGTGTGTTCAGGGTTTCTCCTCACACAAGGGTAGAACTCTGAAACCTGTAATAAAATGACACTAAAAAATTGTGAATTTATTTTTCTGACATGAGGAGAAGTCATGCATGGCATTTTTAATGGAAATATTGATTGTAATTTGTGATGAAAGCTCAGCGTGCATGACTCCTCCTGCAGATGTTTCACAGAATTCCTGCCTGACAGGAGGCAGCATGTAAATCTGGGAAAACATGTCTCAGACTCCCGGACAGTTAGCACACGATCGCCTCAAGGCTGCGTTCTCTCCCCTCTACTCCTCTCCCTGTCCACAAACAGCTGCACCTCCAGTCTTTAGTCAGTCAAGCTCCTGAGGTTTGTGATGACACCACCCTCATTGTATTCATATCCAGTGACGATGAGTCCGCCTACATATGGGAGATTGACCGTCTGGCGTCCTGGTGTGGACGAGACAACTTAGAGTTCAACGCTCTAATGACAGTAGAGATGGTTGTGGACTTCAGATTGAATTCAGCCCACCTCCCCTCCATCACCCTGAAAGTGTCCCCAGTGGACACTTTGAAGTATTTCCCCTTCCTTGGCACTATCATCTCTCAGGACCTCAAGTGTGAACTGAACATCGGCTCGCTCTCAAAAAAGCCCAACAGAGAAAGTACTCTTATGGCGGATGAGGAAGTACAACCTGCCAGCCATGATGACTGCAGTTCTATACCGCCATCATTGAGTCGACCCAAACCCTCCCACATGTCTCCTTATCCTGGCATGTAGAAACTGATCTGCGGGAAACTATCTGGGTGCTTAGTAACTAAGAGCTTACACATACAGTATGTACATTTAAAGAATACACCCAGTCATCAGTTGATCAGACATGCATGACTTAAGCTAATGTCCTCTCATACATTCAATTTCATTGAGGTTACGTTTCGATTTTCTTTGAAATGGTTTTGTTAATTAGTGTCCATTGATTCATATATACCATACTGTTTAGTTACATTGTGCAATGCATTCTACCTCCACTGATACATTTCATTTCTTCCTCTGTGTAACAGTCTTTATTTCTCTTGCACAGTCAAGATTTTAAGTTTCATGACACATTTCTTAACTATTATTATCCTATTCACATGTCATATTTTAGTTTCTTTCTCTTTACTCAAATCAATAAATTAACAATTGTATTTCCAATTTCACAGTTATATAGTGTAAACAGCTTTGCGTTGTAATTTTGTATGCGTGAATACTATAAATAAAACAAATAAGCACTTTATGATCCCTCGTCAGAGAGATGAAACAAGATATTTTGAGTTGTTGTAAAACGGCTCAAGACATGATCCAGGCAGTCAAATCTGGATTAGTTTAACCCCTCTTTTACAGCATGTCTCCCTTCGTTGTTCCCGATTCAGGAAATCATTTGCATCTTCTATGTTTAATGAGCTGCTGTTGCAATGTGACGAACACGGAATGCCTTACGGCTGACCTTTGATTGGCAGATATGGAAGCCAATCGGTATCTGCCCATGTTTGACTCAACCAATGAAATTGAAGGGGGCGGAGATATCCTCGCTAATAAATGTTTTACGACGTTATTTGCTCAGCGTTGACGGTTCTAGTACAGGCAAGTCGCAGTCATGTCGAACACGGGAGCAGACCCCTCTGCAGGTAACAAGTTTACTTTACCTCTAAATACTAGGCAGACATGTAAATCTCGAGCATTTAAGATAAAGAAAACAAATCAATTCCTGATGAAAGGTCCGCCACAGCTGTCACTGTCACGGACGCTGTCACACCTTTATTTGAACTTTCCTCTTTCTTGGTCCAGTCGCCAAAGTGACCACTTGACAAGTTGTAACGAAATAGAAAGTTCTGCAATGGTATTAGAACGTTTTCAAAAGTCGGAACTAAATCGCCCTTTGTCTTTCCCTCCTAGCAAGTGTTGCTAAAGACAACACAACAACCACAGACAGCACGGGTGAGTCCTTGAACGTTACGTTGTTTGTAAAAGCTCAGTTTTCGTGAATGGAAAAGCAGATCATTTAACATTGAAGCGAAAGCAAAAGAAAAGAGTTCTAGTGACTTAGGTTTTATTGTCAGGAGATTGGATCAACACACCGTCATTAAAACCATCCTGGGTTGCTGCTGTAGACCATATAGATATATAACCCTTCCCCCTTCCTTATCCTGTCAAAGAGAAACTGATCACTGTACAACTATAAAGTACATAGGTTATTTCATGTTTATACACTCAGTCACAAGTTTATTAGTTAATTAATTAACCTGCAACATAACTATTTGTGTTATATAACCCAGAGATGTTTTCCTCATTTTAACAACCTTAAAGGTATGATTGCAGTGCCTTTCTGTCATGTTGCATTAACATACGCTTCACAAGATATAGGTACGCTTATTGATTTCCAAGCAGGATCTGCTGCCTTAGCACCCAGAGAATAACCTACATATCCGTAGGACTGGGTGTCACTTTTGGCCTCTGTTCTTTTAGCAGCCTTTGCCATCTTTCTCCAGCTGTCAACCAGCTATTGAAGGCCATGAGGACTCTAAGCTGATGGAACAATGGCTGCTTGACCTCATCCCAGCAGTGTCGGTGCACCTGTAGTTGTACTGCTTAACAAAGAAGCAAAAGCCCAAAAAGCTCACTCCAACTTTTGGGACATTCTGAGTGATTGTGGCATAAAAAATGTAAAGATAGTTCGCAAATGTGTTATTTATTATCCAGTAATTATATTGTTCAATGGCTGATTCATGTGTTTTTTTTCCTAACAGCATGCAGTGGAAACCTCACAGAAACTGATGCCTTCAGAAGGTAGACGTTTTGTGTTTGTGTCGCTATGAGCTTGCAAT
>CAAKHC010001657.1:156474-178037 GCA_901007825.1 Macroramphosus scolopax | reverse complement strand
CCCACCCCCGCCCCCCCCCCCCCCCCCCGAGCTCATGTACTAACATAATGTGCCCATGAAACAGCTATAAGGATTTCGATCCTACGGAAGAGTACATGATGGACAACAAACGTCGAGGTCTTGCGCTCATCTTTAATCAGGAGCGCTTCTTCTGGCGCTTGGGGATGAACGACAGACATGGTACCAACACTGACCGCTACAACTTGGAAAGAAGGTATCACTTCCCAGCTGGCTGATTTCTGTCGTAACTCTGCTGAAAAGCATGAATGTGAATCTCTTTTTCTTACCAACTTCACGTCTCTTATAGACTGAAGGACCTGAACTTTGATGTGAAGGCTTACGATAACTACAAACAGGAAGAAGTGTTGGTGAAAATCCATGAAGGTAACACATTTATTATCACCTATTACACTCAAAGACGTCATTACTATATTTTAAATCTTTGTATGAAATATCTTTCCTGTGTTTGTTTAATACGGGTCTGATGGAATCCAAATTTCCGTCAAGTGGTCCTCGATAAGTAGATTCACAGATATGTCTTGTCCCACCAGCTGCTGAGGCCAATCATTCAGATGCAGACTGCTTCCTGCTGATCTTCCTGAGCCACGGCGAGAACGACCACGTTTATACATACGACGGCAAGATCAGCATCCAGTTCATCACGTCTCTTTTCAAAGGAGACAAGTGCAAAAGCCTTGTTGGAAAACCAAAGATCTTCGTATTACAGGTAAATTAAAAAAAAAACATACTCAGTCACGTCCGTGAGGGGACGTATCCGGTTTTCTATGCTTTACTTGGAGATAGGATTTAGTCTCTGGATTTAATTCTATAATAAAATATGTCATCATCCGTGTTCCATCAACAGGCGTGCCGCGGAGACAAGCATGATGACCCTGTGACCCCCTGTGATGCCGTTGACAGTGAGCTGAAGACGAATGATGTGGTGGTGGACGCCAGCGCCGTCCACACCCTCCCAGCTGGAGCGGATTTCATCATGTGCTACTCTGTGGCTGAAGGTGAGCCAGAAAATTCAAGCTTCTCTTACTTCCTATTAGCTTCTTATTCAATTATTTTATAATGCTGATTTTGCAGTTCACTCAGCATCCATAGTAACTGTTCTGTCACCTCTTAAGGTTACTACTCCCACCGGGAGACCGTGAATGGCTCCTGGTACATCCAGGATCTGTGTGAGCTGCTTCAGAAGTATGGGAATTCTCTTGAATTCACTGAATTACTCACACTGGTCAACAGGAAAGTGTCGATGAGGAGCGTTCTGAACAGTAGAGAAAAGAATGCCATTGGGAAGAAGCAGGTACCTTGCTTTGCATCAATGCTCACAAAGAAACTCTACTTCCGACCAAAAAAGTAAAAGCTTGTCTTACTTGAATGCCTTGGGAGATGGGGTCTGCTGAAGGGTCATTTTAGTAAGAAAAATGCTGTTTTTCTGTAATCCTTTACTGTCTGTTGTTCATGCTATTTTCAACAAGACCAAACCTGTTCGTGGACCAGGAAGTAGGTGTAACCTTGGCCTCAGGCGATGCCACAATCTTTGAGCCCTTGTAATTCAAAACCCTGGTTTCACTATCATCTGTGAAGTTTCACCTGGAGAAACCAGTTTTTTGGGACGACTGATGAGCTAAATGTAAAACATGTTGTTTGATTGATCTTTTACACATGTATCTCTTGTGAGATGGTAATCATCAGGAAGCCCAGCAATAATTCAAAGTTAGACCAGCGTTTAATCGTAGCTGTTTGTCTGATCGACTGCTGAAGGAAAAAAAATATACCACAAACATTTAAAATATTTTAGGAAGTGTCTCAATTTTTAACTCCAGACTACTTAAACTACCTGGCACAGTACTTGGCTGGCAGTTTAATTTTAGCAACAAAAATGTTCTGCCTCCTAGTCTTAAAATTCTTAAATCTAATTGTAAAGGATCAATGCAAAGAAAATTCAGGCTACTGTGTTTTACAGCGGATGTGTGCTAAGGTCGAAGACCAATAAATAGTCCCATAAAGCAATAGTGCAAAGAGGCCATTTCACACAGCACAATCCAGGTATTTAATTACTGTGACTATCGCAGGTGGAAGCAAGTATACATGTTGAAATAAACGGACCAATATTTAGCTGGGTTCTTTTATGTCTTAAATAACTATTGGGTCCAATGTGTTTAAATTTTTACTGTTTTTAGACCGTAACCTGGACGCAAGGTGTTTGAAAATGACTTGAACCCCTAGTCCAGTATGGTGGACCACATTCCATGCTAGCTACATTTCATAGCCCTTTGTCTAACAGGCAAGAAGAAGTGTGATAGTGTTACCACAGATCATAAATGGGTTTTTCTGCAGTTGGCCTTTTTTTCTTTTTAAAATTTAATCACCAAGACACTTGAGCTTGACATTGCCAATGGCCTTGTAAATGTCACTTGGCTGTAAAGTGAGTTGGAGGTGTGTCTACAAGACCGACTAATCATTTTATAACTTATCCTGCAAAGGCAGGTGACGTAAGAGCATTACTACCAGGCAACATTACTGTGATGACTGTTCACATCAGGGTTTAATACTTTAATAGATTATTATCTCTGCATACACTCCAATGATCAAGTATCTCTAACTAGAATCTAAAAAGGGAATTCATGTTTGTGTTGTTCTTTGTGTTGTAGCATTTTACAGTACTGAATTTAAAAATGCATATTTGCACCCAAAACAACGATGAAACACCAGCATGAGAAGTACCTCAGGGAGGATGGGTGGGTTTTTTGTACTGTGGACCTAAGACACTTGCAAAGTCACACAATCTATGACTCAGGAAAGCAAAGCTACCAACATACACTGACACGGTTTTCTGTGGGCATACAAAAGTTGTACGATAAAATCTGTTCGATGTTGTTTTGTGTTCTGTAGACTGTTTTATAAGAAGCTGTACTGTTTGTGGAAAGAACAATATCCATGTTGATGTTTTAAACCTGTACTTTGAAGTTTTGTACCAATCGCTGTCTTTGCAAACCAGCAGTGAGAACAATCACAGCACCTTTTTGAGATTTGGATAATAAGACATCAGACAGATTCTACCAAATGTTCAGGAAAGTGTTTATTTCAATAGCCCGCAGAGTTTGTATTTGTCTCAAAAGATAAAACCGGCATCATTATCAAGATTGTAAACAAAACACAGGATGATATGAATTCCTAATTAAAAAAGGCACGATCATGAAATAAATCAGACAGAGTATTTTGCTCTGGTGTGTTAATGTGTGTGATGGTTCTTCATGGCTTTGGCTGGATCTGTTCAAGTGGAAGCTGGAGTTGAGTCGGATACCTCAAGCGTTTCAGGTCGTCCTCCACCTGAGGTGACAGTTATTATTGTTATTAAATTGTTCTTTGCTTATGAAACTAAACCTTTTGGTTCCATGCTAATGATCAAATATTACCATCCTGACATTCTAAAATAACATCGTACATGACAGCATGATACCTGCTAAACATAAGAACGCTGGCATTAGCTCAAAGCACAGCTTTGCCAGTATTACTGCAAACTCCCCAGCCTATTACTTTTATCAATACATTCCATCGTTGAACAGTGGCACATGTGTGATGGGATTACATGCTCTTCCATTGTTTTTTTTCAAAATATGTTAGTATAAGAGAATGTGACTGAACCTGTAGTTGGAAATCCAGTATGTAGCTGTACAAACCTGAGCCACTTCATCAACTAGTTCATTGTATTTCTGCACGCTGAACTTCTTCTTGCTGGCCCCCTTGTGAAAGTATCGAAGGAACTGTCGGTCTTTAGCCTCTGGATATATATAATCCTAAAAGGAGAGAGTGGATTAGAAGTTTAGTGTTTCATCCGAGAAGATTTAAAGAAGGCAAACCTGATTTTTTGAGCTCAAAAGGAATTAAAATTGACAAAAAGTCTACAGCAGTGGAACAAAAAATGATGTGAGCCATATGTCCCTTAGACTTGCCTGCTTTGTAAGGACATAATAGGAGAAGGCTCCCATGCTGGTGGCGTAGGTGATGAAGTAAGTGACGGGCTCCATGACGTCCCATGAATAGACCCACCAGGTGAGCCAGGCCAGAGCACCACCCTGCACAGACAACAGGGCCATACCGGTCCACAAAGCCCTGGTTGAGTGGAACTCGGCTGTGCTGTACAGCTGGGCCTTCATCTGTAAAGTAATAACATAAGCAGGGAGGTATTGCACCAATAAACTAACAATACATCAATGTCCTCTGTCTTTCAAAACAGTACTGAGAAGATAAAGGGATGTTGTGACAGGTGTAACAGCATTTGAATGCCGGCACACCTTTTCCAGAGGTGACAGCTCCTGCTTGAGGATGTCCAGTCTCTCCAGCAGCTGCCTCTCCTGCAGCAGGTGGTGTTCAGGCAGGTGGAGTGCTGTGTGCAACAGCTGTACAACATGCTTCATGTCCTCCATCTCCATGGTGTGCTCACTGGACATGGACACTGCGATACAGGGCACAGCAAAGTGTAGGAGAACATGAGATGAATGTGTAAGGAGTCACACCTGGAGAGATCATCAAAGAGATGTGTTTGTACCCTTTTCAGGAGAGTGGACAGTATAAACTTCTTCATTGATGACCAGCTGAAAGTCCTTGTCCAGCAGAGTGTCTATCATCGTAGTGGTGGCTATACGCTCCCCATCTGCCAGAGGAGGACAAATAAACATCAAACTCAGACCAGACAACAGCCTTCCTGTTCCCTGAATGGCTGCATCGGCCACTTAGAAACCAGGTGAATGTTTAGGCATCAGGCCAGACCGCTGTATGCAGCTTCAGATTCCCACACACACAACCTGCCATGAAGTAGGCAGCAAAACAAATAGCGTAAACCAGACTGACAGCACTCGAGGAATGTGATCGACCAGGTGTGTTCGCAAGAAGCCAGTGTCCTACCCTTGGAGAGAACGGAGGCGATGGCTCCGGGGTCTTCTCTCTGCAGATCGGAAATCAGGTCCCCTACATTCATCAGCATGGGCCTGAGGAAGAACAGGCACTTCTCATTCCTGGATGTCAACGGGACCTCCAGAACCAAACGGCCATATTTGTACTTCAACAGCACATCTAGAAAAAAAGAGAAGATCCAGGGGGTTGAGCTTGAATCTTCATGTTACATGTCATACGATAAAGTTAATTAAAGTTAAAGTCCTTTGCCAATAAGTAGTAGATACAAAGGGTGGTGAGCAGCCATGTGACATGCTGCTCTTTAACTTTCATGTGGATGTAGTAACTGCATATTACCACTGGAGGGTGGGGATGTACTGCAGAAAACAGCCTGACAATTTCCAAACAGGGACTGCCGTTGAACCTACAACGAAAAGAAAGGACAGACAGTTCAAGTACATCCCTCCCTTGGTAAACGTTGCAGTGGTGGAGGTAAACAGAGGCTGAACAAACAGTTAGCATCAATTCAGTTTCCTGGACATTTGCTTAAAGACTATAAGCTTTACATTTAGGGCTGTAGCGTTTACAGCTTAGTGATTTAATGCCAGTGTGCCGGAAGTCAGATGTGAAAGACGTTCAGTCTATAGCTGGGATTACACAAGAAAACAGACAAGCAGCAATGTGGTGACAAGAGGAAATAGAGTGACAATGACTATCAGAAGCTTGTGGAGATGACATGCAAAACAATCATTGGCAATGCAAAGCAGGCAGGGACACAGATCGACTAATCTAAACTTTGAGGCGATGCAAATGGGGAGACTACAAATAGGAGAAAAGAATGAAGTTAAGAGACTGGTGACTCCAACACTGGGTCTCCAGACATTCACCACAAGGGGACAATGTCCAAACGTTGGTTCATACCATCACTTTGAAATAATAAACTGCATCTGTGGACTAAATGAAATGAAACGAGGGTGATTTATTGCTGTTGAAGCATTTATTATTCAACACTAGCGAAATAGCCAACAACTGCTGGTTTGACTCTGGAGACGTCTGGGAGGTAAATATACAATCTTATCTCTTCTCTCTGAGAACTCAACATTTTGTAATGCATGCAAAGGTATCTGGAACAAGCCTTACTAAATTATACTATCTATTTTCTCTCATTTCATTCCATTACTGCAAAATTAGTCTGTTGTCCAGATATTTCCGGGAGGCCTGGGAACCCTGAGAGGGTTATCATTCATTCTGCATGCACCCATACAGCTCACTTTTCTAGGCAGCAGCTCACTTCTCTGACCTGTATTTGGTATTCATTGGGCGTAGTCCTTATCTTTACAGGCAACCCCCCATTTCTACTCAATATCTACACCCAGTGGGACATACAGCTGCAAGAATTGTAAGGTAGACAAGATGCATATGGTCTTAAGATATTTATGAAAGCCGAAAAACAACAGAAAACAGCAATAAAATCAATCAATATACCAGCAAAAAAAAACAAATAGTGATTGAGGCCCTGTAGCCACAACAGCTGCAGTGATTAGCTGATTAAGTGATTCAGAAGAAAATCAAGAGGGAGGAATTTAATTAAATTAAAATTTCCATCATCTCAGAAAGGAATATCTGCTGTTAACGGCTATTTGGGCTTTGGACTGTTGTTCGGTCAAAACATGGACTCTTCTAGATGGGGGAAATTCTATTATCACTACTTTTGAGAAAGATTTAGACAGATTAATTTATAAACAAAGACATTCTTGGTTGTAGCACTAGTTATGATACTATGACCTCCCCCACAAACTAATTCAGTTGGGTGTTTGTAGCTCGGAAACCAGATACGCATTTAAATAACTCCAGCACTCAACAACAATTCTACCAGGGTATTTACCCGACAGTCAAAGCGGTTCAAGTTGAATGAATACACCTTTCTCCAACTGACATCTTACGGAGTGGGAGTCACTCTCTCCTGCCCTTTTGTCCTCCAGCGAGGGGGGTTTGTTCAATCAATATCGAATTAAAGGGGAACTAGGGAGATGTAAACTGATGGCAGCAGTGCAGAGAAGACAGCAGTGCAGAACACGGCGCGAAGGAAAGGTGAATGTTTGACTCGACATTCACCAGGGGACAGAAACATGACTTCTACGGAATAATAACATCAGTGCTCTGTTACTGCTGGATGTGTAAATGCAAAGACAGATAACAGTCATTCTTAAAATGAATAAACAATGAAAAAGAAAAATGAAATTCAAAACAAAGGACGACATTTTTTTTTCTTTTTATAATCATATCTATCAGTTTTCTGTCATTGTCCAAAACGATTTAAATCCCAATTACTTCCCATTCCTAAACAATTGATTGCTGCCCACAAGCATGGCAGTTTGAGTCTGGGTGACCTTAAACACAAAGACAACCACAAGCGTCGAATGACAGTTGCTGCAACCTGACGAGGTTTCAGTTTTAGCAGGATCTCCACATACATGTACGGTACGTGAGAGTGGGAAGTTGTTGCAAAGCTGTGCAGAATGTGCATTTTTAATGGACAATAGAATAAGATGTGAAACCAGACAAGTGCACTTGAAAACAGAACTAAGATTAAAGATAGTCCTGGTTTGAAACACCGTTCTAAATGACAGAATGTTTTTAAAACTGGGTTCAATTCTGACTAGATTGAAAATGAGTCGCACTCGCTTTGTACTTGCTTCCTCTTTTGTAGAATAAGTATGTGCGGTCTATGTAAAACCATTTGAAGTACAACAGGGAAAGCTTCCTTTTTGAATAAACCTCAAATTAAACTCACCAGACCAGCAAGATAAACCTCAGTGGGGAAAGTGAAGAGGCAATATTTGCTCCTCCCTCATTAACACTGAGGTGCCCTTGAACAAGGCCAAAGCTCCGAACCGCTCTAGTGGAGCTGCTCAGTGGCCAGCAGATCAAACTGTAGTTGTACTAGGCAGCTATCAGGTGTAAATGTATGTAACTGTGAACTCCTCAAAAAGAGAGCAACGCTCTCAGGGAATCTCCTCTGAATAAAGGATGGTTCAAATAAATCACAAATGAATTCAAACACTTTGTACATGTCCGATCAAAGAAACCAGCTCACGCAGCTAACTGCATGCATTCACTAATAAGGTAACTTGTCAGCCCACTGATCTAGGTTAGCCGCTTTTCCTTTTCAAGTGGTTGCACATGCAATACATGTGGTAGAGAACCACCGCGCTCTTCAGGCATCATTGTGGACCCCAGACAACAAACTTATTATGAATGTTTAACAGCCTGGAACAGCATCATACTGTATATGCCCAACGCCTTAACTGCAGCCTTAGTGCTTCATGAAACGGAGCAGTGCAGGTGCTAACTGCAAACACACACTGATGTATCAGGAACAAAATCCCTTTACCATTTCACTCATTACAAAACACTCTGTCAGAAGTAGTTTAACAGCAGAGTGAGCCAAGCTACATTTGCACTCAGCTCATTGGTGCCTTAATAATGTGAAACAGCAGATCTGAGGCAGAGCAGCAATAGCAAACCCAGACAAATTTCTCTATCAATGTGTTTGTGTAAGCAAGATCACTGACCAGAACCAAGTCAGCAGCTGGCTGCTTCCAGTTTATATGTAATGAGCACACATACCTCCCTCAATATACAACATCTGGCTATTGTGGCAGACACTGCAGCTTAACAGGGACCAATACAGCTCACAACCAGCTGTTTATCTTTATTCTGGGATTACACTGGAGTAGCTTTGCACGATTCAGTTTTCAGAAAAAACACTGCGAACCTGCACTTATCTAGATATCACACTTGAGGGAGAACGCAAATGTCTTAACCAGTCCGACTGGATATTAAATAAACTTTAACCTGCCTTCTCCTGAGTCTGCAATGTGTGTGAGAGTCTCTGGCACAACTTCACCTACTATTAAGGTGCACGGGAAGGGAAATAATTTAAAGTGGTCAAAACTCCAGCACCACTTGTAGCATATAGAACACATTGATTGTTATAGCAGTGCGTCTCAGCTTGTGGGCTCATACAGGGTCATTTAACTGATGAAGGCACCAAGTCCACAACTCGAATGTTCATTCTAGGGCACGGTTCAATGTAGATAGAGTCATAGACTTGCACACAATTGGAGTGTGTGTCCATTACCGGAGTACAAACCAAAATAAGAAAAAAAAGTCAGATTTTCCATTGTGGCTGCTCCCATGCTGACGCACCCAAACATAGATCATTCCACACTAAACAAAAGGTTGTTGAAGGCTCTAAAGTCTGAGCAAGCCCATACACTGAGGGCACACAAGCAACATGCAGCCCGACCTGCTCACCAGACACGTGCAGCAAGCAAAAACTATTTACAATCATCACCACTGCTCTTTTGTTTTACATGTGTCTGCTTCTCAAGGCAAATCAAAATTCCCAATTATACAACTAATCAATATTCAGAGTACAATATGGTCGTCTTTCCATTGTCCTTGACAGATTTCAATAGTCAATTTGAAGCTGCAGGGAAAAACGCGGTACACCAGCACCACATCACCAAGTAAAGTATATTCCTCCAACTGTTTCCACGAAACAGCCAATATATTTAGCCCTTAAGCGGAGAGTTACTTATTTATGCCATGCTGGCAAAGAAAACAGAAGAGGCAGTAAAGACAGGGGGGGGACTGAGCAGCGTGGTGTGACAAACTGCCATCTTCCCCCTCTGCCATGAAGCAGGCTGAGTGTTCCTGCTTGAGCAATGATCAGGGCTATCGGGGTGACAAGCGGCCTCATTTTCCCTGCAGTCTCCCATCAGGTCGCTCCATTATGAACCCTGTCACAACAGAGCTATAGCCTGTTGTATCCGACCTCCTAAAGCTTTCCCTTCCCACTTTCAGTTTGACGCCACTAAACAAAGAGAAAGTGACTATTTTGCATATGTAATCATCATAGAATGACTTACAGTATCTTGCAAGAATGTATCTTGCAAGAATGACTTGAAGCAGGAGGAAAGGGAAGGGAAGATAAATGGCTTAAAGGCTGGGGGGAGAAAATGAAGGCTGCCAAGAAGAGAAATTCAATTACCCCCTCTTGCCGTCGTGTTAGTCTACCGTGAGAAATATTTGCATTGAAGCATTTCTCTTCTGTCACCTGGTTAATGATCCAAAAAGAATTGGAAGAGAAAGAGAAATACAGATGGATGAAGGTGATTGCAAGAAGAAATGCAGGCGTTGAAAAGGTTTTTGTGTGTGTAATACCACGGCGGATACAGATGTGAGGATAACCACATAAATCCATGTATATATGATTGATATAATGCATGCTTGGAATGTGATTGGCCTTTAGTCCATCAAGTCTGAGGACTAAAAGGTCCTAACGCCTTTCCAAATAGTTATCCAGCCATGAGAACAGGATGGTTTTCTGTTTGAAAGAGCTTCTTCATCTCCAGCATTACGGCTGCCAGGATGGCGAGTCCCACATGAAAGCAGAGGTGGGAGTTATGGGAAGGGTTGAATAGTATACTGTGGGAACCAGATCAAAATCATTTTGTTCCCGCTGCTCACTTTAAGCCCGACAAATATCACTCCAGGGGCTCCATAGGTTTCACTTTGAGTGTCACCCTGCTTAGTGCTTCCTCACATTCTTTTTAAGTGCAGTATCAAAGTGGCTATATAAAAGAGACAAATGATAGCAATAAGATGTACTGACATAAAGAATAAAATACCTTCCCTGGTGGAACTGTTGAAATCTTGCACTGAGGGCAGTATAACAATGATAGCAGACATTACAGTGCTTTATTTCCTGAGGATTATCAGGAACGCGACTAATAGCTCATTTTACAATATTCTGAAAGAAATGTGACATGCAAATCTGTGCCTGGACTACCGACGTGAGAGTTTATCTCTCAATTCAAAGCAGATCACATAGCTTAATACTTCAGTCACGTCTGCTGCTCACACTGGATAGTAGATGGAGTTATAAAAAGAGGGGATATTGAACCTGTGAATTGGCAAGTAAATGAGATCTTTAAAAAAGGTCAAATTCAAGCTGTTCAAAACAGGATGTGGAATCTGTTCTAGATCTTGCACCATCCGTTTACATGAGCCGTAATCATAATCAATCTGAATACAGTCAAATGTCCCTATCATGGTGCTAATACAGCATCATGTACTTCTCTGCTCTGCATTTGTATTGCATGTTCTTTGAAAAGAGGAAACTGCGACTCCCATTTTATCTATGCTTCACTCGAAATCCAACTCATCCAAGTCATTCTTGCATGCAGGGGTGACTCATGACAGCTGACATCCCTTAAACCGTATGCCTCTAATCACACTTTACAAAAAAATAGGACAAGAAGCAATCACCATGTTCTCTCTGCACGGGCGGATAGCAGAGGCATCCCATGAGGATCTGACAGCTCGGGACACTATCTTGCCATGGATGATAAAATTGATTAAAAAAAAGAAGGTCACTTACACTGATCCACTGAACAGCTCATCAATACAAATGTGAGTTAAAGGCACAAGAACTGCATGATGTTTCTATGACACAAAATGTGAGTTTCTTGATGCCGATTTTATAGATACAAAGCAGCACCTAATGATGCACAACCCAGACAAAGGAGACAAGATACTGCACTGGATAGCAGTTCTGGGGATGTGTCCTCCTGGGATCTTGTAGGGCAAGGCAAAGCCTTTACTTAAAGCTGAGAAGTATATATAGCGGCAAAGGTTTTTCTTTCCTAATGGCTGGCTGAACAGATTTCTCAGGGGAGTAATTGAATGAGCATATCATCAGTGATGAGATCATGTACAGGAATGATCAGCAGTGTAGACATGTTTAGACTACCTAACCCCCTGTAGACCTGGGTAATGCATTTCAATAATGTATTTGCTGTTCTAGCGAGCCTGAAACACAATTACAAGAAACACATATTGCAGTTTCGGACAGCAATAGAGATACCCTTTACGATCGTACAAGGGTGCAGGTTCGCATGTGGACTGCAGTTAGTAGATCATGTCCCTACCAATATTTGAGTGAACTCATTCACATTGTTTTTGGACTGATGTCACAGATAATTCCGATGTGCCTCTCAGAGGCAGGTGTTCAGCTTATAACAGGTCTGCTGGCACACTTATCCTACCACAGCCCCTGAACTGTTGAAATCAGCATCATGGCTGACGTTGCAGGAGGTGGAAGGCTGCCAAACAGCGCTAGCGGCTATTACTTATGATGATTTAAACATGTACAGTACAGCAGGCTCTAGTGAACGATGGTCTGTGGTCAGTACATAAAAATAAAACGTCCTGACACTGAAGCTGCAGAGCAGTAAATGCTTCTGTTGCATTAATGCTAATAGGTTTTACAGTACAGAAGCATGACATATCATTATTTCTGCAATGGTGTAAATCTTCAAGGTCACGGTGTGGAAGTTGTGTGCATGTTCAACATGTTCAATCGTGCTGCCTAATGAAGAGAGAATCAAAATAAAGGAGATGGGAAAGACAAGTTACTTGATTTCATCAGGACATGACTAACTATTCAACAGTGCAAGTCTTCTTTGTGACGAAATAAAGATGTGGACACACCTGTATATAATAGGCTATTCATGACGAAACACTGCAACAATATCTTTATGAATGAACAATTTTCTAATCTGTTTTTCTTCAATGTGTTGGCTCACACCTGATCTGTGGCTGGCAGTGATGAGATCTGGAACACTTTTTGACAGACACTTCTATTATGCACATGCGCATAATGCACACTACAGATTTATTTGGGCAAACTCTAATATAAGATAGCATACAACATGAAAATAATGTGAATTTAAATATTCCCTATTGGTGTTATTATATTGATGTAATATTGTGTGGTCACAATTAAGAGATACAGATTGGGTAAAGTATCCAAGTGTATATGTGGCTGGTCATCTAACCAGGAGATGAGTACCGGTAGTTATCAATTGATCCCAAATAAATACAAGTGTGTGATCACTTCTTGACCTGAGGAGGACAATCTGTTGCTGAAATATTCCCAGGCAATTTCCAGGTAGTATTGTTGCAGCTTTTTAATTATTATTTCTGAAGTTACTTTAGTAAGTATAGTTTTCACTGAATACTCCTGCGGTCTAATACTTAATTGGATGACTTTTGGGTTTGTGTCTGTGTATGGGCTAATGGAGGCTTTTTGTGCGCCTACCAAGACCAAACCTACGCCCTGGCATTCATGAACCCCTCGATCATAACAGAGGACGAAATAAATCACTCAAACACAACACCACGTTTAGCTGACAGTAAAAACAAAACGTTTTTCAACGTATGTTTAAACCAGGCAGCTGTTACAGGAGAAAAAGAGTTGAAGATGTTTTCTTGCTCTCAAATACCTGAAGTTAGCTGATCAAAACGACGAAATGTTAGCTTGCTGGTGTTGTGTTCAGAAAGCAGGAAATCAGTTAATCACGCAAAGCCCGTCAGATAACAAAGAAACAAAAGTGTACAGTAACCACACGACTAATTGAACCAATTAGCTAAGAGATTGATTTACCTTCTGCAGAAACGTAGCCGGGCGAGTAGTTTTGACAGCGGAGTGAAGAGGCTTAACACTTCCCAAAAGTCTCGCCGTAACTTTGCCGACCATCCGTGCCGACGCCATTGTCAGCCGTTAACTGTGTCAGACGTGATGTGGAGGCATTCCTAGTGGAAATACTTCTGAAATGTGTTGCCTGGTGTCCCGGTGAAAAAGCGTCGGGTGTCTCGGTAGTGTCAACAGATAAGCCGATGGCGGCGGGACAGAGAGAGAGGCACAGCCCAGTTTAAGCCGCATACCATTTACTCCCGACAACATACGCAGTATGTGCCAGCCTCCACTCCCTTTATGTCCCTCTGTTCCTGGATGGGCTGTGTTTCATGATTTGACCTGCAGGGAAGCTGAAAAAACTTAACTAACCTAAACAATGGGCCGTCCACAGCTGGGTGAATACAAGTACACAATGAAACCAAGTATAAAGTGTTGCTTCACAATAAAAAAACAATAAAGGTAGGTACTAAACAGTCTGGGTCTGTTTTGTAGTGTCAACAAGTACATAAACGACCAAACTAAAAGCTTAAACAGTTGCAGCAAGAGCTCCATGTAAAACACTTGCTAATTAGGAACTGGCACCATCTTGGATGTGTTCAGTTGAATGAAGGTTAATTGACTAGCTTTTAAATTCAGTCAGTTGTGCTTTTGTGTTTTTGCAACCCAACATAGATTAACTTGAAATATGCACCTTTTTTTCTCCTTTGGATGTGTTAGCATGTTACAATGTACTTTGCCAACGTATCTGTTAGCATAGAATGTGCATGAGCGCTTCACCGTGTTACCCGCATTGGTTACACTTAACATACTGCAGACCATGATAAGCTTTATTTTGTTGATTGATATGCATCAATATATCTTTGGCAGTGCACACAGGAAACACAACATCTGCCAAATTATGACCGCATAAATTTGTCACCTCATTTTAGCTCTTGTGGTATGTTAATATTTTTTGCTGCTAATAGCTAGCTAACGTTAGATGCTAACTGTTGCTGCTGGGAAGGTCGTTTTTATAGATTATCTTCACCGAATCAGCTGCGAGTCTCTGTTGCTTTTTAAATATAGTTAATAGAGCTAGAAATATTTAAATCAGCTATAATTCATGTCTTTCAAGATAAAACTGTTAAATAACGATGTGCAGTGATGTCAGAGGCATCATCAGTAATCATCATCATGTTTACAGATCTTTATGACAAGATTCTGATTAATAACATCCGTGTCTGAGTTCAACAGATCACATGTAGTCCTAATCTGATTGTCATTTGTCATCACAAAAAATCTGATCTTTTGTGATGAAGGTATGTTGTAAACCTGTGTATCTGTAAATGCCTCTAATGGACCAAAAGGAGCAAAATGAGACATTATTTGCTCTGAATCTATTCAAGATAAATACCGCCATGTCTCAGAACAAATTACTTAGACAGGAGAGGGTGGATAATTCATGAGCAGTTGTTCACTTGTCAGATTTTCTTTCCTTACGCTATACTCTACAGACCAGAGCACCGAATCCAGTAAGGCTGCTGAGAGTCATCTATATTCCCAGAGGGAAGAAGAAGGATGAAGGAAAGACTGGATGCAATCAATATGCTTGAGGCTAACAGGTTAGATTTTTTCCTTTTTGTAAAGTAGCCAGTCCTTTTTCCAATTAGTTCATCATTTTTATACACAGTGAAAAGCAGGTGCATGAAAAAGGTGTAGAAACCGTAGTATCATACCAGTATGAATGTCGGTTGTTACATCCAAGCTTGCTCTTTACTGGAAAAAGCTATTATTCTTTTTCTGACGGGATATTCTGGCCAGTCACCAACCATTGGCCATCTCACCAATAACAGATTTATCATCTCTTATTGGCCACAGGCTGACTGAGTAAGATTGCATCCAGCCTTCTTGCTGAATGAATTTATTTATGGGAACTGAGCCAAGTGATTTTTCTCATGAGTTGGCTCGTGTGCTTCAGGCAGTTAAGAGAAGCTGCACTTAAACAAAAAGAAAACCTGCTGGCAGAGAGATTTGTGAGCCAGTTAGTTATTGAATAGCAACATGATGCATGTAGTATTTCTACATTTATGATGTGACAATTCCGTAAATGTGAATTAAATCGTCGACTTTAAAATCGTTTTATCCAATAACACTTTAATTCAATGCTAAGGAATGAGACCATGTATTCTTTGTAGCTTTTATGAGGTTTTACAGTGCGTTATTCATTCCTCTGGTGTTAATTTCAGGCTAGATGTGTCTCTAAAGCAGCAATACTATATAGACTAAGACAACCTAATCGACTACATGATTGCTTTGGAGTGTAAACAGCTTGATTTGTAATTTTACTTACATAGCATCATATAGTTTGTCTTTATGTAGTCATATCTATATTGTTAAATGGACAATCTTTACCACTCATGCCACTCATTTCATGGTACAAGTCTCACGGTCATATAATCGTAATTATGCTGCCATCTTGTGTCCTTGTATTTTAATCAAAAGCTCATATATACAATGAATAAATACATAGACATATTCACACTACACTCTATATATTAAAGAGGTTAAGAACTCTTACAGATGACACCAAATTTATAAATCCACCTTTTTAAAGTTTTGCTTTTAAAATTAATGGACAGAGCACAATAGAACTGAAAAAGCACACGTAAAGTACAGTCAACATGGCATCTACTCTTGAATAGTTGGCACCATCTTGTGGTATCAAAGAGTTAGAGCTTTACTTGCACTGTAATCACTTCACAAAGTCTGAAATACCCGGTTGGCCAAGTGACTGTGGGTAGTAACAGTATTGATGTAGTGACATCTCACTCACACACAAAAACACAGCTCAAAAATATGTGCCATTAATAGACAAAAAATTATGTTGCATTGTGAATTAATGATGTTTTAATTTGCTATTATTGCAAACAAATAGCCATTTTCACATCTGCATTTCATGCAGTTTTATCTGAATACCACATTAAATCAAACCCCCTGTGTTGAGACTGTCATGGACACACAGAGACAAGTTAACCCTGAAGTTTAATATCTGCAATGATAAGTCAAATCCATTACTAGGCCGACTGAAACAAAGTGAAACAAACAAAAGGCTCTAATAATCATGTGCCATTCACTTACAGAATACAGTACCTACAGTATGTCACTCAATACGTTCATTGTATATCATACTATATGATAAATGTCCAAGCTAGTTGAGAATGTATATTGTGCATGTGTGTATGTGAGTGTTTTAGCTGAGCAGAGGACTTGTCAGAGTCCGATGGACGGGCTTTTGTTTGAAGTGCCGGGGATTGCGGAGATGAGGTAATTGTGTCTGACGGGCGGTGATAATGATGAGGCACAGATCTGATCAGCTGCAGAGCCGCTGCCTCTAACACCCCGCTGCTTGCCTTCACTTTTTCCTTCTCTCCTAATTGACCAGGCCTTGTATCCCCCGAGCCCCTTTGTTATTATTTATTAATAATTCATCACTAAATAATTCACACTCTTGGACCTGCAGTGTTAATTGAGAAGGGAGGGGTTGAAGGGAGATGTATGTATGTGCATGTGTCTGTGTGTGTGCGGGTGGGGGTTGTCTTTAAAAGTAGGGGAAATGGGAAATGGGTCTTCCTCAACTTGTAGGGCAACAAAATATGATAAAGGGTTGTTTTGCTGTGAATATGCCTTCAGGTTTGGGGCAATTGGACATTGTTCAATATACTAGTTTTTACAAGTTTTGAGTACATTGGTGCATGCATGCCATCAGGTTAGTAACAAAATACTTAGGTATGTCAATGCTTATTATGTTCGAGGTGATGTAAAGTCAGAGAGTCGATCTACTAGAGATTTAGTAGACCATCAAAAAATATGTAAAACTAAGATAGGTAACAACAAAAAAACACAATAATCTGATGGCTGCTTATCTTTACATATACATCTATGATGTACTGGAATAAAATCAAAACCAAATAGGAAATCAGACAATGAGATTTTTGTTGAATTTGTACTTGCATGCACATCGTGTGATTGTATTTGCTATAAATGTGAAGTTGGCCTGCTAACAGTCGCACTCAGTAGCAGATCTGTCCAGTAGAGGTCAGCATCACATCACCAGTGTAGTGCAGCTTCATGCTTCATGTGTTCGCAGAGCTGCAGGTAATTTGGAGACGCATTCTTTGTCTATGTTAAATTATTCATGCAACCTTTCATTAACACCCTAAACAAATACAAATTGCACGGCAGAGACAGAATCAGACGGTGCCAAGGAATGATTTCTCAAGAAAATGTCTGATTTCTCAACCTGCTTACTGTATAACATGACTGAGAATCTACACCGAGCTCACTGGCAGGCTAGTTTAACTTTCTTATTAACAAGTTTGCAAGTGATTAGGGAAAAAGAAAAAAGGGTTAGATGTCGCCTTTTTGTAGCAAAATCTCTGCCTCTGGCTGAAAAGCTCATCACGTCAAAATCAATGTTTAAAATTCATGATAAAACTGAAAATTGAAATGCTGACTGTTTCAAAACAAGTTACAAAATCAGTCTCTGTCTTCTTTCTCTGACTCAAACGTTGACACTGTGTCAAGTCGCTTGGGCAATGCTCGTCTTCAGAGCATTGCCTCGTTGCTGAATCTCTTTTAAGCAGAGCAATATATCAAAAATCAAAGCAACTCTGAATCCAGTCTTTTAAAAGTTTTTTTGTTGGGGGAAATGTCTGAGTTAGGGAAAAACAAGTTTTTGGGAGAAAAAAAAATCTCCCCAGTTTGTGTTCCTGTGGGGAAATGTTTATCTGTAGCTGTCGACAAGGTCCATACAAGTCTCCTGCTACCATGGAGCATACAGACTGTCTTTCATGCTGTGGCGGTTTGGGACCAAAGAGGAAGGGCCAGCAGAGAGGAATCTGTCTAGCCGCGCTGAGTGTATACGCCGCATGTATTTTTGTAGACATCGCTGTAGACTTCACTTAATCTAAGAGTACATCAAAGCATCCTCTGCTCCCCTTCTTCAGCTAAATCCTTCTCTGGTCCCTATTACCAAAGTGCTCATAAATGCCGTTGGGGAGTTGAGAAGAGGAAAAAACACAAACAAAAAACAAACATGTTTGCTTTTATCTTTCAAATAACTATTTATGCTTGTACAAATGAGCATTCGGAGAGGGGATCATATTGTATCATTGTGGGGAAGATGTAAAGATCCATGCTGACTGAAAAGAACAAAAGGAAGAGAGTACAGCAGAGTAAAGTGTTTGTGATGTTTGTCAGAATGTCATCATGGATTTAAGTGGGCTTCCAACCTCGGAAATGTCACTTTTGGATTCAGCAAGTAGTTTCAAAAAGTGCCAGAGAACATGAGATTAACAAATGGCCTGCACTAGCCTGTTTTTGATTTATTTTTGATGGCTCTGATGTGAGCATGGAAGTCGAGGGACTGGTTGTATACTCCAGTGGACTGCGAGGTCGGGGCCGGGGAGTAAACAGGCTCTCAGCGGCGCACAAGTCTTTCCATCAGGATGGAGAGCATTACCCCACGGAGATCCCAGAGAGTTCTGAAGCCAGAGATGGTGAATAATACAACAAAGTGAGGATGAGTCTTCTGAGGTTCCACTGCTCTTCAACATCCCTCCAATTGCAGGGAGGGAGAAGGGGTGTGTGTGTGTTAGTGTGTGTGAGAGAGATAGGGTTTTTTTCCACTGGCGCTCTTGGCCGCGCCAAGTCAAATCAAGCACCACCGATTTCCACTTCCACTCGCAGTTAAAGCAGGCCAAGACGCGCCTGAGATGGTCCTTCTCTGGCGTTGGGTTGAGGTGCGCCGGCCCCGCCTGAGATGGTCCTTCTCTGGCTTTGGGTTGAGGTGCGCTGGCCCCGCCTCCAAGCGGGCCGAGGTGCATCTTGCAACCGCAGCCAACCTGTGACGACCCCTCGTCTTCCTCCCAAACGAGAGTCAACTCTTGTCTCTAAGGAGACCAGAGACTCCTGGAAAAGAGTTGAGATAAGATAAGATATCATATCATAGCAATCATCAGACACACTAATTAAAACAAGGAAACATATCAGCTACTTAAGTCCCTAAGAAGAAGAAGGAGTGTCCCTTACTTCAACCTAGGCCATTCTATTAATAATGTGTATAGCACTGGAAACAACCCTAATGTGCATACATGACTCATTGGCTTCAGTTTAAATGCATTAGTTAGCATTGTTTGTACAGGGTGAGAAGACCCCATACATCTCATACAAACACTTTTCCCTAAAGCCTGAAAGACGAAGACCTTTGTGAGAGTTCCAAGTTCAGAGTTTGAATGTGAAACAATTCAAGCCAGTCGCAGTTTTTCACTCACGGAGTAAAACATTGAAAAACAGTTGTTATTTTAAACGGACTCAGTGACAGTTAATAGTCTACATTCATATGACAGCATCCAAATCAAATCCCATGGGACCAAGCAGTCCTACTCTTCTTTTTTTTTCTTTTTGCTTATGAAATATTCACCACATCCACCCCCCCCCTACATCTCTCTTCTGTGCGTCTCCAACACCGAGAACTGACGTGCGGTAAACGGAGAAGCATTCAAAGGCAGACTGGGGCTGCCTGTCTCCCACAGGGGTCTCCTTTTTAACCCCTCGCCATTGCAGAGAAATCAAAACTCTTTGGACGTCACATGGGCTGATTGAAGTTCTGTGCCTGCTCTGGAGTGGTCCCTTGCCCGACGATGGCAGGCTTCATTAGAGCTGTCACTCAGGCCCTGGCAACAGGGCAACGCTGTAGGGCACCCTCAGGGCCCAATCACTGTTGCGGTCCCCAGGCAAGGACCATCAAACAACCCTATAAGACGATGCTGTAATGCGCCATCGTTGAGCTTCATGCTCATCCCCCATTGATCACATGATTAATTGCACAGCTCTGCACGTTCACCTGAATGTTTTTGAACTCTGACACAAAGCTGTGGTGTGTTTTTAATCATCGACTTCTCAGGGGCTCAGGTGTGGAAACATGCACCTTAGAAGTCTACATAGGAACAGACATATTCAAACTCAAATGATGAAGGAGAGTACAACTTCTCTCACAAACAGCTCCACAGTAGTTGCAGTGGGAAACAGGAGCTGGTTGTTATTTTTTGCCTCATTTCAGCCTGCATTCCCAGTGTGTTGCAATTACAATGAGTCACGGGATGCAATGAAAATAAATGAGCCAGTGGGTGCTTCTCTGTCCAACAATCTCAAATCCTGGAACAATGAAATATCCACGAAATCACGGTACACAATTCAAATACAGGAGCAAACAAAACCCAAACAAAACAAAGCAACTGTCTTTGAAGAGCGAAAAACTCAGACTGCCCAAGTTCCTTTCAACAATATACAGAGTGCAATATTCTCAGTACCAGTATGTTATTCAGAGCGTTCCTCCAAATATTTGGAGAGAAGGAGGAGAGATGAAACGAGTGTAGAACAATGGGATGTTGGCTGTGTTATGGCTTTCGTGCACCTCGCCCCGCCAGCCCTTTGTAGTGTGTGTTGTGTAGCGTCCGCGTCCCCAGTTGGTCCCCTGCTTGTTCTGAGACCAGGTGGGGTCTCTACCTCCTTCCCCCGCTCAACTCTCTCACACACCTGCTCCATCGTGCACATTTTTGCTTTCAGGGTTCCAACCGAGCACATATTAACGAAACGAGTTATTGGATTTGACGCATGTTCAAAGGTTTCATTTTAAATATCTGTCTTGGATCAGGACTAGTGTGTATAATACAAATCTGACTTTGTCCATAAAATAATGTATCAGTCTCTTACTTTAAAAACACAGTGCAGTATTCTGTTTGTTTTTTCTTCAGCGGCATATGATAGGGTAGTTTTATGATAAAGGATACAAAACTCTTCACACAGAATACTACTATTAACGACTTTGTTACATTAAAAACTTGTATTCAGTAAGTTAAAAATATGTATGTAATATACACATATTAATGAAATACATATATCATAGATTATAAACAACATCACTGCTGTCGAGCGCTGTAGAAGAAGAAGAAGAAGAAGAAGAAGGAGGATAAAGGATGTCGCTAATTTATTCAGGCTCTTTTTTAATCAAAATGGGCAAAATATTCTCTCTGCATTGTAACAGTGAACAACTCCCGAAAGTTCGGCC